>JARFOD010103863.1:0-16203 GCA_031763545.1 Mopalia muscosa
TACATAAGTAAAATAAAAGCAAAAGTTATTCGACATATGTAGAATAAAGGTAGAAGTGATAAAACGGCTTGCCATAAGTGATGGCGGCGAATCAATTTTTAACTTTCACCACGGGTTGAGATAGTCGGACGTAGGGCTAAGACGGAGGAGTGAGCCCTATACATTGTGCTTGTCTATTATCTGATTATAGGCTACAAACGTTCTATGGCGGTCTGACGCTCAAATAGCTTTGTTGGCGTCAACTTGCCGATACCGCGCTGAACTGGTTTTATACGAGTTTCAACCGAATAAAAATTGTATAAAAGCGGCTTGGTCAGACAAATTATGAGAAGAACTTGTACATTTCACCGGTTGTCTGCATGGTAAAAGTTTTACTATATGCAGGAAGGGTTGTAAGGGGCCAATGTTTTCTACACAATGACAAAACATGCGTCGCGAACACATTCAATTGATCTCTGTGCCCCTTATTATGTGCAAGAGATAATAATTTAAGTAACGTTTTGATGCACATGTAAAATATGTGAACACTTTTGACAGACACTCAACTGACAACATTGATAGACAAATTAACTTTAACGTATGTATTTGATGTTCACTTGAGATAATCGTGTGTTATCTTCTTTCTAAGTGTGCGTTCACACGCTGACGTCTACGCGGGTGACTATATGTGTCTATTACATTAACAGTACATGCATATTCGCAAACATTACTTTTGTCGGCTGATTTTGCGTAAACACTATTTCTTGCTTGCTTTACCAACTGCTTCGCCTGTCCTAATATTTTAATTTTATTGAGGTATATTTCAATACAAAAAGCCTGGCTTATTGTAAACGTATATAAAAAAAATATTTAAAAAAAAGTTTAAAAAACAAAGCACGGTAGGGCCTATAATAATAATTGTATATGGTAGACCTATTCTGGACGTGGGGAAGCTTCACGGCGATAAACAAAGACAAGATAATCACAAGACGCGACTTAAACGCATACAAAGCAGAAAGAACAACCATGGCAGCATGGAAATCCTTCCAACACATAATGGATTCCAAAGTCTTTAATGAATTAACCTGTTATTTGCCGATGACTCCTAGTCTTGTATAGTAGCTCCAACCACACTCCACGTGGAGGCGACAGTATAAAACAGAACCTTTTAACGGTCACTCGCAAAATATAATAAAAATGATTAAGTGGATATGACCGACATACTATTACCAGGTATTATACAGTGTGATTAAAACTCAAAATGGTTTACGATTCTTTTAATCGACTGCGCACAACTTACAATAAACATGTATCTCTTATAACGTTGCACACTTTAGGTTAATAGCTTAAAATACATTGAAAGTGTGTTGAAAATTAATGGTGTCAGGCACCTTGCAGTGTGTTTTTTATGTTAACGAGTATTCCCAGTGTCCAATGAACAAATTGCGTTCTATAATTGACTGTATACCAAATAAAGCTGCTAAAACATGCTCGCTTATCTGTTGTTAATTAAAATCAAGAATGACTTGGTATGCATCAATTTTTTCTGATAATCCTAGATTTGTAAAAATATTTTCCGGGATTTGTGTTTTTGTTTGTTTATATGATATCCTGTTTGGATTGGACAGAAAAATAAGTCAACTGAAGCAAAATTGAAATAAGAGATATCATTTTCATTAAGAGCGTTATACTGAAAACAATTAATATATGTGGTATTATCTTAATTGTTTTATGAAACATACACCATCAAATATTTACTCAAGTTTTACAGTGCTCTACTCAATATGTATTCTAGCAATTTGAAAAAAATCATAATTAATACTTTAATAAAATAGGCAACTTGTGCAACACAATAAGTGAACAAATTTGTATTGAATCCCTTTCAATTTACCTAACAGTATGAACTTGATATTCAGGGCCGCCGTATAGTACAATACTAACTGTACACATACAGTGTTAGGCGTAATATACAATTAGCTAGTTGTTTGACCGGCTTTAAACCAGAGGTTACCAAGGTGAACGAAACTCAAAAAAAGTCAAACGGGCGGTTGCAAGGAGCTTCATGTTGCCCTGGTGCTCTCAGAGCTAAAGGGGAACAGGAAACCGATCTGTTTATGGTGTCTGTAATACGTCCGGTTGTTGAGGGCGGTTTCCTTCACCTATTGGGCTGACACGTCGTCATATAAGTGAAATAACCTTGAGTACGACGTTAAACCCCAATCAACCAAACAAACAAACACAAAACGTCCGATCTACTGGCATTGACATAACGTTGCTATGGTACTGGTCAATTTTAGTAGTCTTGTTGGCCGAATTAACAAAAAAAATTATATCACATAGAACAGCGATTTGTTATCCCCTGTGTTCTGCATGCATTTATACTTATTTTACTGGTATCCACTATCCAGATAAAACTAAATTATAAAGTATCTAATTTAGGATACTAACAAAGACAGGTGTAATTCGCAAAGTCAACTACATAAGCATAGGTCTTCTGAACACAGTATAATATCCTTATACTTAAGGAACGTATAGTATGTCCCTAGATAGGTCAACACGCCTTTGAAACGATTTTATATAAAATATGTTTGTCCCTTAGCCTTTCATGATCTTAAGTATTACGCCTGTAATTTCAGCCCGAAACATATGCCTTTTTATAAGCATGGGTTAGAGTTAGGGTTAGGAGTTGTATTGTATTGAGGTTTATTAAAATATCGTATTTACCGATGATTGCATTTTCGTGCCGAGTCACCTGGCTAACTTTACACGACTATTGTCCTCGCCAACACAAGTTTGTGATATAAACAATTCGCTAACCTGAACACAAACAATGTAATGATATATAACACTTGTCTTCCTGGGTGTCAATTTACTGAGTTTAGATTATACAATATTGCCCATACGTGAAATGTGTGTTGGTAGAAAATTACTTCTTACTCAGTTTATCCAGGCGTGCATTTTAGAGCGAAGTTTGCCTCAACAAAGTATCTGTGGTTATAACTTTTTTTTAGATTAGCTATTTTTATTAAACTTCACGATAATAGACAAAGTCTGAAATGATTTAAGGCATTACTTTAACGATTCGTGGAATAAACTTGTATATTGATCTATTAATCCACTTTACAAAATAAAAATAAAGAAGTACGAGTTAACTGTGGGCCGGCATTTCCGGTATGTTGTTGGTGACTTGCAATGAATATTTCTTGAAACCATCGTCTTGAAGCCTTCGTCAACATCCTGAGCTTACAATGGAAAAAACATTTAGAACCTCTTTATCTGACGTTAAACATTCAAAGTTTATGGTAATGCAAACGATTACGACACTAAAATATTTATACATACTAAAACAAAAGGCTAGGGTTAGGGTTAGGATTAAAGTATTTGTGATTATAATCTTATAAATCGTTTTCATCATAATAATGTTTAAATTGACAGTTTTAAACACGGAAATAAGGGAATACATCTGCGTATAAAAGAGACTGCTTCTTTATGCATATTTCTTTAATTTGTGCATGTATGTCTTACCATATTAGTATAGTACATATTTGCAGTTGATAATGGAAATCTGTGTGTTTATGATGGTGTGAAAATGAATATGTTCACTTTTTATGCCCCTTTGAACAAAATGATTTCGTTCTGTTGACTGCACTTAAGTGTTGCTTATTTCGACATGTCAAGGGTTCCGGGTAAACTCATTTCCCTTGTGAGGGAGGACAAGACATAATGAGTGAAAATAAATGAATGTGTAATATTTGTGTATACCAGAAATATCACTCATCTTCTGTTACAAACATTCACTCACACTAACTTGTTAATTTTCAGAATGAAAATACAATTGTCGTGATACACAGGATTTTAATCAATTGACTCTAAACTAGATGGTCTGAAAGTGAATTGAAATACATATGTACACGACATCTGTCTGATGTCTTCACACAATTCCCACAAACAGATATGGCAAAAAATAAGCGAAAAAAATTGACCGAGTGGTCCCTTTTATACCGGTTGACTGCTCAAGCGAATGTTGAAAACAGGTTTACATTCGCCTTATATTTCAACTCTCATCTTTCAGTATTACTGTGTTTAGTAATTTCTGCATAGTTACTCTCAAGTTCGATTTTAGTAAAATAATGCATAATTTACAATGTCTCATGATGAGTGTGACGCATATTCGATGTTACCAGTGGATTCCCTGCTGAAAAAAGATCGGGTCTTACTCTATGACAGTACGACAATCTTAAATATATCACTATACATTATTAATGGCGAAAGGGATCAAAATGATTGGACTCTTATCAGCCCTAAAATAAAGTATCAGCTTTTTTGGAACGATCAACTGTAGCATATAAACTACTGATATATTCGTCGCTATTGACATTTTCTTTAACACTTTCCTTTAATTTTACGTCGTCACATTTATTTTCATCAACATGTGTTGATGGCCACATTTCGGTGACCTCTGCATATATAGCGTATTGCCCGCCATTGGAAACATAAGCGGGATTATCCTGTGGAGAAATCACCTCCTTTGTTATTGAACTGCTTTGCTTTGATCGACGCTTCCTAAAACATAAGAAAATAAATAAAATAAATAGTGAAAAAATAAATAAATAATTACGAAACATTATATGTATTGATCAGAAACAGAATCTGGTCAGAACTCTAATATATGTTGTTTGTTGCGACGCCAAACGCATGTCTTCCGTTTTCTAATCAATGTTACACTTTGGCCACATGACATTATGTTTTCTTGTATGCTTGGTTTTGATCCCAGATCACAATTTATAAAGCAAGATATCTAGAAAAACATGATATTTACTACTATTTTTTATTCTTTATCCAGGGACAAAGTTTTATCCCTGAGAAAATTTAGTGACCGTATAATAATGATACCGCTTTAATAAGCTTGGCAATATATATGTTTATGTTTATTCAAGTCAGAATCCATACAGGCGAGAGGCTTACTTACAGGCTGATAACAATTCAAAATATTATGAACACACAATAGAAAACGAAAAACCCGATACATATCAAATTTAAAATGGGAATGGGAAACAAACAACATTTTCATATAATTTTAAAGGCACTGTTATCTTATAAATTAAAAGATGATTATATTTAAAAATCTCAAATATATCTTTATATACAGATCAGAACATTTAAATTAACATTCGCATTATAAAACAATAGAGGTCGGCAAATTATTTATCATGGATAATTAAAACGTATTGTTTAGTAAATACTGTTGAGCATATACTATTTGTATAAAATTGATTTTATGGTAGTCAGATTTGTGAATACATCAATGCTTTTATTTTTGCTACATATATCTTTATAAGGTATCACAGATCTTGGAAAAACAGAGAATTTCCGATTATTTGTTCTTGATATATAGCTTGTTCAACAGGTTGAGTTACAGAGAGCTCGCAAAGGTACCTTGACATATATTTGCAGGACAAGATAAGGCGAGTCCACTTTCGCATTTACACATTTATACATAAAATTTAAGTCGGAAAACTATGTGCGTATAAAGCAGGTAAAGCAAAATATTAACATTGTTCCTCATAACAATGTGAGGATTAAATACGTTTTGTTTTAAAACATAGGAACTTGATAAATTTACTTTGTACTTTTTCTATCTTTTCTGTCAAATATTTCTGATGCGGCGACCATACTGGTGAAGCATATTCCAAAATGGGTCGAATTATTGAGAGTCCGCTTTGTTAAAGGCGTAACATTGCTTAAAATGTTGTTTACATGGGTTTGAAACCTTAAATTGAAAGACAGAGTGACACCCAAATCCTTTACGCTATTCACGCGATTTAGTTGTACACTATCAATATGATAATTGACCAAAATGTAATTACGTTTTTCTGTAAAAGTTATAGCAGCACATTTTTTAACATTGATATTAAGCTTCCACGAATTACACCAACTAGACACAGCATTAATGTCCATTTGTATGTGTTTTGTTTCTTCAATAGAATGTTGGTGTGATCTGTATAAATAGACACATATGAATAGGTTATATGTTTGACTAGATCGTTGACGCTACAGAATAAAAAGAAGCGGGGCCCACAAGGGACCATTGGGGCACTCCAGATTTCAACTGGTATTGATGAGGATACCCCTCAATTAACGACGACTTTTTGAGTTCTTTCTGGCAGATAAGATTTAAGCCAGGCTTTTAAGGGATCGGCGAAACAGTAAAACTGAAGTTTATAATGTAAGAGTTCGTGAGATACAGAATCGAATGCCTTGTTAAAGTTAGTGTAGAAGGCGTCGATTTGATCTTTTGTGTCAAACGACTGATTGTATATGGTATTTTCGAAAACTGTGCCGAAAAGAGGGAGTAAATATATTAGTCTATAATTTCTGACGTTGTTTTGGTCTCCGTTTTTAAACACCGGGACAACATTAGACATTTTAAAAGCTGTTGGAAAAACACATGAATTAAGAGTTAGATTAAATAACAGGCTTAGTGGAATGGCAATATCATCAGCACATTCCTTTATAAGAATTCCCGAGATATTGTCAGGGCCACAAGCCTTATGAATATTTATATTTTTGAGAATGTTTCGTACCTCAGAGAAGTCAATACGTACATTGGATATTTTGTAATTTATAAAGTGATCACAATCGAGGTATATGTTGACAGGCGTTCGTACAAAGACACTTGAAAAAAAAAATCACTGAAGAGTTCAGCAACTTCGCAGGGCTCTTGGGCTTCTTTAGAACCATATTTAATGAAAGACGGTATAGATCAGTTCTACTGTTTACATTTGGAGAAACCCCAGAAACGTTTAGGAATGGAAATCAGAGATGATTAAACATCCTGAACATAACATAATATGCCGTGCGTTAAGCAGCATTACAACTTCGTCTGATTATCAAAAGATTATCAAAAGATTTTCATGGTCACTTTGTAATTTTGTATTTTTATATAATTTATATGCTGTCTCCTTTTCTTTAATAATACGTATAAGGTCGTTGTCAAACCAGGGAGGAAAGTTTGACGGCGGGCACGTTTTGTTTATTGCTGCGTATAATACGTCATAAAAGCGCCTAACACTAGCGTTTATATCAGTCAATAATTTAACTCCACGAGATCAAGGAGAGATAAATTTTCAGGAGGTGCAAGTCAGCTTTCCTAAAGTTATAAACCGTTCTAGTGACCGGTTTACAGTTGTTAGTTGTTAGATATGTGAAGTATACAGTGAAGAGCTTCATCTCTGGAAGATACGGCCTTCTCGGTTATGTTGACATCAGATTTAACATTATTAGCACAAACCTGGTCCAACACATGATCTTTGCAGGTTTTGTTTGCATTATATTGTGTAAGACCATATTACACAAGTAGTGTAATTCCGAAAAACGATAACTTCATTTTGACTCAAAAGTCAAAATGAAGTTATCGTTTTTCGAATAACTCGGAACAAATTAAACTTTGTGTAATTCCGAAAAACGATAACTTCATTTTGACTCAAAAGTCATCGTTTTTCGGAATTACACTACTTGTGTATTATGTTAAACTCTTCAGTGGAACTAATGGTTTCAACACCATATTCGTCCAGTAGTTCAAGACATTCGTGTGACTGCCGATCACTCCAGTGAGTCGCTTGTGGAGTTCCAATCACCGAGTCACACGTGATATCGGGTCTATTGAGGTCACCACATAATACAATTACATCACGGTTTACATTCACTGAATTTTACACTTTTGTTAGCGAGAGTTCTTATTCAGCCCAAGTCTGTGCATTCGACCAAGGTGGCACATATACACACCCGATTAAAACATTAATTTTCTTAAAGGGAACTTGAACCCAGACAAGTTCTAAATCGTATTCAATTTCAATCCTTTTTGTAGAGTTATTACGGCTGCGAACAGCTACTAAAAAACCTTCATGGACGGCCTTTTTTGACCGAGGTCGTTGCACAACAATCTCTGTCAGTCCGAGGTACTGTTTAATCCGAGCTCAATATTTCTGTGTCCAGAACATTACTGTGCAACAAAGTTTATCCAAATATCCGAACCAAACGCTGTGTATATATAAGATGTTCTAACCAACCAAGTCTTATGTACCGGTAAACTGTGTTTTTATCAAGGAGTATTTACGAGGGTGTCACAATGTCAAAGAACAGCTTACCTTTCCAGAAAGACTACCATGAGAACTACCAGCACAATGAACACAATCGAGGAAACCACGACTGCTGCTATTGTCCCGTCTTCAACAGAAAAATATAAATTAGTTTAAGACATTTGAGTACGATAGTATATTGTACTAAATACGTTTTTTTTTTTTTAGAATAGCGGGTGTGATGATATCTACACTGGGATCAGAAGTGAATAAGGCAACAAAAGAAAGAAGTAAAATGAACAATAAAACCCGTCAGATAGGTTTGCGGCTAAAAATTATTTAACTTTTATTTAGAGATGACCAGTATTCATCAACCCATAAACAATGAGAACGTCCGTTGCATTTGGGATTAAGGTCGTAATAAATGGTATTTCACTTTGTATAACTTCCCTATAAAACATGTGTTATTTAAAAGATGAAGGGAAAGTCACCCTCGAACCAGTGAGCGTAGTTATGAGGTCCAGCAGCTCAACTTTCGACCAGCTGAACCACTGCCCCCCCCGGCCCCCCCCCCCCCCCGCTCCCATCCACTAAAATGAAAATAATATGATTCCCGTTTCACTGTCATAATTTTGGAATGTTTGACCCCAGACACACTCTGCTCTATTGTATCCTGTTTCTGTCAAAATGGTTTCTTTGTAATTTGCCTGTCATGAGTAATGTTGCTTGTTTTTTCCATCACAAACTCGCCTGCTTTAATTTTACATCAGTGAAATAGCATTAAGTACGGCGCAACAGATCAAACCGTCTCAGTCAACTCGATTATTTTAATATTGCAGTGGTTGACAATTGTTATTTTGTTTAAACCTACTTTTATTTTTATTACTCGTAGGCCTATCCGGTTTCGGTTCTGACGTAGACGATTTTGTTGGCGTATGGCCTGTTGTTATCTTTGTTCCACCTGTAGAGCCTTCAGTTGATGTTCCATTACTTGCTGTTTCGTTGACAGTAATCAGTTCAGACGTTTCTATGGATGGAGATGTCTTCAAACTAGACGATGACATTTTTGAAGAAGACTTGTCACACGAACTTGTGACTGGACTACTTGTCGTAGTAGTCTTCGTTGTCTGTACACTTGTAGTTTTTGTAGTGCTGGGTACAGCGTCACCACTGCAAGATATCGTTATTTTCCCTGCACCTGTTAGATGCATATATATATATATATAATAACCAGGAGGCTAATTTATTTCATGGGAATACATAGTGCAATGAAAAAAATTGGTTTTAATAGTTTTGAAATGTTATCGATTTTCTGGACACATAATGTTTCTAAAAGACATGACATCATAGTAGGACTAGGTGTAAGATTATGTTTAGATCATCACATTTACAGGCAATGTATATATATAGTCTTTCACCGAAACTATAATTTAAATTTCATGCCTCATTGACTCTATAGTCGCGACTTTATACGTCAATAACGTAATTCAAATGGAAATGAAACTCATTTGAATGATGGCAAAACGAGATACCAATAAATACTTGGAACAATATCAAATCGTTATATATAGCATTTATGAATTAATTTGATTGGGATTTTACACTGCACTTCGCTTGAAGAGCTAACAAAGGCAATGCTGCACTCTGACAAACCGCAAACATGAAGTGAGGATAAACAAATTCCAACTGTAAAGCCACTGTAACAAAATTATTTCCGGTTTTGCTCTGTTTTAAATTCGATTTAAACTGAATGTTCCTCTATTTTTCGGTTAATATGCCCTCAATTGAAACATATTATTGTTAGAAAGAAAAGAAAGCTACGCCGTTTGTACTTTCCCGTCGAGTATAGCAAACTTTTTAGCTAACTTTCATTATTTTATCAGATTTGTCACACCAATGGCCTCCTAGTTTAATCTGCCGAATTTCCCTACATCTTATCAAAGCCAGGTTCAAACAGCAGAAAAGACCAGATTTATTAATATATATATATATATATATATATTCACATCACCCCAATCGGTTACACAAATGAAGCAAACTGTTCATTGGTCTACCAAAAAACCGTATACACATCTCCACCGAAAACATATGTCTACGATGTATTTTGTACCTCCAATCAAGCAACGACAAATGTGACCAAGAGAACCACCTTAAAACATTTTTGATGGTCACTTTCGACAGAATTCACAATCCACGTTACACCGTTAAAACTCACCGGAATCGACGCTATATTGGAAACACATTTTGTCATCTTCCTGTCTGTCGTACTCCTGAGTAAGCGAATTTGTACTGTTGACTAAAAACGTTGTTGCTGTTTGTGGTTTATCACAAGTAAATGTTGTTCCAATTTTCACCCCAACAGCTCTCAGTGTAACCTTCGATCTTAAACAACCATTTGTTTGATTCACCAAGCCAACTTTCAGCCTTACTGCAGCTCCATCTGTCGTTACAATGCAGATACACTCACGTGGACCTCCAACAAGCCCTTCTGATGAGGCAAAACCATCCGAACTGAATGTTATGTTGTTGTTGTAACACATTCTTATCACTGAAATTGGAGATGGAACGATCGTATTATAACATCAAGGGCGTTTGGACTTCTCTTAAAATTAAAGTCAGCACCCTTTTTTAATGAACTGCTTCATCCATTAATCGTTCAATGCTTTGTAGCATTTATCTTAATTTTGGTTTATTTAGCATATGGATTCAATCAGTCTTGCTATTAGGAAACAGTTTCAGGACAAACCGAATCTACTCCAAAGTATTGGACTTTGTATAGTGATGTTAGCATACACTGACAATACAAAGATCCGGTAGGTGAATGTAAACATATTAAATAAATTGACGAAATGAATCTAAAGGTTGTGCTTGGAAAGCACATAAAACATCTGAAGTTGCTACATTTATATTTGTTAAATGAATGAATTTTCGTAGCTCCTTATTCCAATAACACCAGAGTCATTCAATGTTTTAGAACTGAAATGATCGTAATTTGAAGAAAAGTTTATAGGTAAAAGGAAACGAAGCTGTGTAAACCTCATCCGTTGTTGACTGTGGCAAGGACTTTTTGCTATCAGTGTTAACAATCTAAGTAATACAAATATTACATTTTTGAGAAGCGTTTAGAGTTTCGGATAGATTTATGTTTTTCGATTATTTGTTTAATTGGGGTTTAACGCCATACTGAAGTTTATGTCACTCACACGGTGGCGTGGTAACCCAATGGGTAAAGGAAATCTCCTCGTCACAACTGGCAACAAGCAAAAACAAGATGGGTCAAATACAAGGCAATCACATGACGCAGTATAAAGATATCACAAACAGACACAATCGGCTTCCTCTTCCCCTTTAACTTTATTAGAACCAAGGCAACAAGAAGCTCAATTCAACAATCCGCGGGTGTATTTGCAATACGCTTCTCATTTACAATGAGGAACTCATCTGCATACAGGCAGTCTGATCGTGTTAAAATTATTTCAATTGATCTTGAAGTCGGGCAAATTCGAATAGAGGCTGACACAAAATGGCTTGATATAAAAAGCATCGGGTATCAACCTGTCTAACTGAACTTGTGTGATTGCCTGCTTGGTATCTACTTAGGCGTTTTATCTCGTATTTTCGAGTAAGTAATGTACGGTCTGTTAAGGTAGCATTCCTGTAAGTTGTTGCGAGTGTTGCTTCGCCCGGTTAAATCTAGGAATATTTAAAATCGTTTCTTGTCATTCTCTAATTCACTTAAATTTACTGACACATTATTATAACCTTCTAGACTGTCGAGTGTTTTGTGGAGTATTGTCGCTTTTGCGGAATTCAAACAATAAAACCCCAAATTTGAGAGTATTAGTGGTCGTTTGGAGGTTTGTCTTCCTCAACAGATTAAACAAATGATCTCTTATAAACATATGATAAAACTACATCATTTTTCAAGATGATACATGGTAGCCATTCGACTGTAGATGTGCTGTAGATATATTCAGTGACTTTTTAAAGTATTTGTCTTAAAGCGACAACGTCATTCTTTGTTGTTTTGAAGCAACGTCGTATTTAACATATTTTACAAGGACAATTCTTGGTTGAATTTATTTTTTGTTAACAGTAGAGAAGTATCTTTTGTTAAATATTTCTCTGTTCTCCCCATCGACCCAATTGTGCTTGACACCAGGATTATACCTACATCAAATCAATTAAGCTGACAACAGTCGACAAGTGCATTGAGTAAAATCTGTCCCCGTTCTCTTAAACACCCTTATTGTGTTTGTTACCTTTATTCATCGAAATCAATTGGAGCATCAAATGGACATTTTATTTTGCGGATGGACAGTATATATTAGTTCCCCAGAGACTCTCTTAAGTCAATGGACAACACGGAGTCGATTAACTGTAACGCCTTGTCCTGTATCTTGCACAACTTGTATTATTGCATCCAACAATTTGTCACGTGGAAGTGACTTGTTATATAACGGATTCATAGTCACCCCAGGAGGAGAGGTGACTCATGGAAATGATAACAAAAAGACTCACATGGAGCGGATCCGTCACCACACGGCATTACACCTGAAATCAATCAATTAGCCCACAAGAAATAAATGTGAATATATTCAGTAAGTATACGTATTGTTTCATCGGTCACGACTACCCCAAACTGTGATAACAGTGGTGTAATTATATGTAGTGTAATGCATCAACTCTAACTGTAGACTTTAATAACACAAACAGTAAAACTAACAACACACAATTTAATATAATAATAGTAATTATAATATGCTAATTATATAATAATTTAGTAACAGATACTGCAATAAAACAACACTAACGACATACGACAGATATAGTAATTAGAACGTAAAATTGGCTGACATAAACTAATACTGTAACAACATAAACTGTAATAAAACAACTATAAAGGAAGTTAGATAAAAAAAAATGTAATAACACCATACGTTTTAATAACATTCAATGGTGTGATAAAATTAGGTAAAAGCTGTAAAGCGAGTATAGTAACAATTGATTTAGTAATTAAGTCAAAAGTAATATCCGAAAGTGTAAGAAGTAAGAATAATAGCATCTTTAGTAGGCGCGTAGTCTGTGTTTTTTTCTTGTACTCATTGTATAGGTTGTGGATATTATCAGTATTTAACCATGGCATTTGTTTCTATGTTTTGTAAATACACGCCAACAGAGGGAACTATATACACCTTATAATCGTTTTATGCTACGGAAAATGATTGAAAACCGCAGTTGTTGACAGTAGCTTATTTTTGCAGATTTCAACTGTCTTCAAAATCGTCTCTTGGGTTTATAAGCCGCCGAATCACCCGATGTCAGTGACAATCTCCGTAAATTGTCCTCTGTAGACAGACAGTATTGTGGTGCCATTTTGATGTAGACATAACAGTTTGTAGGCATAATACTTCTGTCTGTACCAATATAATTCTACATTTGTTTGTGAAAAACTAATTTTTTTTAACGGTTATTTTGAGGACAAAAAAACCAGACTTAAAAACCTTACATGTAATCAAATTATTTTAGCAACTCACCTGGAATGCTTACTAATAGAACAACAACCACTCCTGTAAAATCAAAATTTATCCAGACTCCTAAATCGTACATTCCGTTTGTGTAATCCCGGCGTTTTTTAAAATCAATCAATTTTACACCTGATGAAGATGCAGGCATATGTATCGAAACGTTGTGTTCTATCACAAAACAAGAAGTGGTTATCCAGAAATTGTATGATTACCCTACACGTGTATACAAGATACACTGAATTGACGACCAAAACTCAGAGTAATCTGCTCAGTTTTGATTTACATTCCAGGAAGCCGTTGGCACGTAAGTAGAAAATGTTCTCCTATAGTGAGCACAAATCGACAAATATCACTAAAATAGACGGACAATATTCTGGGAATTTTAACATTTAAACCACACCGACGCTGTGCCGCTTCACCGTTTTCAAAACCTTGTATAAATTATCAGTAGGTATTTATTTCTGCTTTGTAGTCCAGACGTTGTTGTAAAACATATGCTCATTTTGAACCCGTTTTCGTTTCGCTTTTAAACATTTCTTAGATATGTGATTATAAGCAAATACACATCATGGTAAGTTCAATCTGACTGAACAGAATACGCCGCTCAAAGTGTACCTTCGAAAAGTTCAGTCTGACTGAACAGAAAACGCCGACCAAAGTGTACCTTCGAATTTGTTACTTACTGTTCCTGATAGACTCAAGCTCGTCCAGTAAAGTCAAAACGAGGCTGTTTATTGCAGGTTCTCGCAGCTACTAGCTCATCCGCAAACAAGTACTCAAAGGGTGTACATAAAGATTATTATTAAGAAAACGAGGGCGTGTACAGTCTGCGGATTATCTACATATTGATGGTAATAGATAAAGGTTTCACTCGGGACGCGGCTAGACAGCTAGGGTCCAGTAACTGCATGTAATATCACCACATACACTCAATATTGGAACGCGAATAAAACTCGTACATTGTTCATGTAAGCCCATTTATCAGTGTATATACACTATTGCCCACAATAAAATAAACGTATCGAATTTCTCATAGGTTCAGGAGACGCAAACTTAGTTTAGAATTACCTAATATTCAAGCTGAACAAGAAAGAGATTTTAGTTTAGGATTACATTACGTTCTTAGCGAAACGGAGAAGAATCTACATAATGAGGATTATTGTTATCTGTTGATTTAAAAACACGGATGTTATAATGGCGACCATCCAAGGTTATGCGAGCAGTACACACAAATACTGCCGAAGACTATGTACTATAGTTCTAGTATAGCCAACATGTTAACAGTACTAGAGTATGAAATCTGCATGAATGGAATGGTCCAGACAGCGGGATGGTTTCATGTGTCATAGCTGTTCAATCCTAAATTAAATACATTCTACACAGAAAGGAACGTAAACCAATTTTAACAAATTCCGTTGACAAAAGGTGAATAAATATTTTCTATCATTAGACGACTGTTAGGCGGACATAATCAGTCTATTAATATCCTACATCTGTCGCATACTGTATATTGTATACTTGCAAACTAAAAACAATTAGCGTTACCTGGAAATGTCAAGTGAATGTGGTTTGAGCCTCTCATCTTTCGGGATTTTCAAAAATCATTAACAGAAAGTTAGAGCCCGCTAAGCTAAAAAAAACTGTTTACGCATTCCATCTATGCCGTTGACATTGTGTACTGGGACGTTTCATTGGTCAAACGAGAAAACATGTGCTATCATTTACTAATGGCTACAGGTAATCTATGCCAGAACAGGATCAACTGTTGATTCGCCTCAAACTTCCTAATAAAAATAGTTTCAAACTCAAACATGCATAACACCCATACACGTAGGCCTATATCATTCTGTCAGCTGCCATATATTTTATTATATCAAACCTGGAGATAAAAAATCATAAAATGTTTCAGATTTAAAAATTTTCGCGAGAGCCAGCAACATCGAGGAGAAGATTGACATGATTAAAGATAAAACCGTCTTTCCTGTAGCAGGAGAGTTTGTTGTTTCTGTGTACAACTCATTGGCGGGAGATATAAGAGGTGACGAGGCGGAAAATATAAGCGGTGACGAGATAGGAGAGGTAAGCGGTGACGGAGTAGTGACGAGTGACGAGGCGGGAAATACAAGCGGCGACGAGGAGAAAGATATAAGCGGTGACGAGGCGAGAGAAGTAAGCGATGACGAGGCGGGAAATATAACTGGTGACGATGCGGGAGATGTAAGCGATGACGAGGCGGGCGATATAAGTGGAGGAAAACCGGAAAGATAAGCGTTGATGAGGAGGTAAATATAAGCGGTACCAGGCCGGAAAGATAAGCGTTGACGAGGCCGGAGAGGTAAGCAGTGATGAGGCGGGAAATATAAGCGTTGACGAGGCGAAAGATATAAACGACAGCGAGGCGAGAGAAGTAAGCGGTGACGAGGCGGGAGATATAGGCGACGAGGAGGGAGATATAAACAGTGCAAGGCCGAAAAAGTGTTGGCGAGGCGCGATAAGTAACCGATGACGGATACTGGTGAGGTAAGCGGTGACGAGGCGGGGGATATAAGTGGAGGAAAACCGGAAAGATAAGCGTTGATGAGGAGGTAAATATAAGCGGTACCAGGCCGGAAAGATAA
>JARFOD010103874.1:0-16203 GCA_031763545.1 Mopalia muscosa
GGGAAGCTATTTTCCTTTGACCAGTTGATGATTCACTGAACTGCTATTAATATTTAGATGGCTTTAAAGTTATTGAATTACTGCCTGTACTTTTGGATTCTAATGACAAAAACTATAACTTGGAGTGCTCTTAATAATAAATATAGTTGTATCCGTACGGTGGATTAGGATTCTCTCGCGGCATTTACTACATATTACTAATGGATATTCTCCTTCAGAACAACAGGACGATACCATTTCTAAAATTTTGAAAATCAAAACGTGGTGAAATGTTTTATTGCATAAATAGGGACCCGACTATAAGTTTAATATTGTTTTTTTGCCAGATCTTCGGTTAAACATGTTGTGAAAATATCATTGTTTCCGAATTTAATGGTTGTTTGTCTTATTTGGGGATAAATTGAGATACCAACATTAACCAAGAGTTCGAGCACACATATGCTGACCAGAGACATATTTTATTTGCAGAAACAATTAAAAAGCGAGATAATATCATAAGATTTTTTAAAAAGAATTGCTTCGTACAACCAACTGTCAAATGCTGTTTTCATCGCTTCATCCACTAACATTAATAACTTCTAACAATAGACGCTCAACCTAAATGCTTCTTTTTTAAGTCGAGCAAGCTTCACATTTAGAGTAAGAAACACGAAAGGAGAGGTGACTGTATTTCAGTAGGGTGCTTTTGGGAACTGAGGTATATATTCAGTCAATAATGTGTACTTTGCTCAGGTTACGTTGCTTAGATATGCTGTTAACGACAATGTATCAGAAAAAGGATACCCTCCAATTTCCATAGAGTTTATAATTTATAACAAAAAACGTACTGCCCAATTTCCATAGGGTTCATTATGTATAACAAACAACGTACTGTCCAATTTCCATAGGATTCAAAATGTATAACAAAAAACGTACTGCCCAATTTCCATAGGGTTCTTAATGTATCAACATATACAACCTGTTTTTCATGATGAGAACTGCCTACAGAAGAACTACTGACTCTTTGCTTCGTGTCAGTTGTTAACAGGGCCAATTGTATAGTTATCAGCCCAGCGGTCTTTGTTGATCAGGCATTTTCTCGATGAGGTTGCTGTCCGTTTATTCTTCAGTCCTGTTGACAATCGATGAGTTCTATCGTTCAGAGTGCATCTTTGGCGGCTTGATTTATGTCTCAATTGCAGCTTGTTCGATCCTTAAGGGGAATTTGCTGTATTCCAATGAGTCTAATTTAAGACGCGAAATCTGCCCTAAGGGAGGTTACCCTGTCTGGATAATAAGGTGCTAACGTTATGTTCACCCGAGCACCTCAGGGTGTTTTTCGTCAAATCGAACCTCGACTGATGTTTAATAGTTGAACTAATATTGATTTGGAAACGATGTCTTAGTAAGTAAGAAGTTCTGTTGGCTATTTATTCCACCAGTGTTTTACCTCGCAGTCAAATGTGTCTCACTTAAATGCCTTGCCGTAGTTTAGTGGAAAACTAGGTAAAGCTGGCGAGCATTCCAACAAACCAATGATATATTTGTTGGTTTGATCAAAGTCCATGATTCAAGCAGTGCTGCCGAGGAATACTATTAAGTATTCGATATATTGTATCTTGTTTTGGCTCACGTATCTACACATAACCATATAAAAAGTAGAAATAAATGTATTTGTTTTTTATGAGGCTGTATTTTTGAAGTTTTCCAAAAGCACTATTAATGCTGATCTTTGAGATTATTCGAGAAGTTCGTGGACAACTGTTTAATTGTCTGTTTCATGAATTATATTTTCCGTTTTCCCAACGGAATTTTCCAACTACTTTTTCCAACTACTTTTTCAACAATATTCCATGAGCTACACATAAACTGAACAAAATAACCTTATTGCCCAAGCCGATTAGTTACAATGTATTCTAGAGAAATATGGGAGGCAGCATAAGTAGAACAAAGTTATAAAATTGTCATTTCTTTATATTAGCACGTGATCCGTGGATAAATATGACAGCCACAGATAACCATACCATAAAACGTCATGTTCCTCCCAGCTGACTTAAGGATATTACATACAATTGCGAATTCATTTAAGGACCGGAACTGGATTCAGTGGCATTATAATAGAAGCGAGACTTTGAATTTACAATTGCTTCCGGTAAATGACACGTTGAAAACCAAACTGTCAGAGGCTGCTTTAACGTCTTTGATGGCTCACGTAATAGGATTGAATATTGTGAAATTGATTTTTTGACACGTTAAAAGCAGTTCCCTCACATCCCGTTGATTACCAAGGAAGTTTTGAGGTCGATCAAATCGCATATCTCAATCTCCATAATAAGTGTTTTCACTGGTGTTCGGGTCTGGTTGTGAAAGGATATTTATAACCCCCGATACACAATTGTCAACATACAAGATGGCACATGATGTAGTCGACCATAAGGAATCATTTGCTTTAAGGGAATTTGCCATCACAGGTACCTACATTTCGCAAACAAAATAATTTTTGTATGAAATATTTTCTCATCGACAAAGTGTGTAAACTTTATTCAAGTTATCTCAAGCAGCTTCGGCATGTTTGTGAATAAATGTGACAGTGGTGCTATAGTAACTCTCATATATTGTCAATAGGAATAATCCTGTAATATCGGGTCGTATATAAACATTGTGTGTATGAAATCATCGTGATTTAATTTCCACTTTAGACCGGAAGAAGCCGCCTTGGCTGTTAATGCTTATCTTCGTGTTTACATATCGGTTAGTCTTCAAAAGGGCTACAAATCCCTGAATTGTCGTTTTTTAAATAATGCAGCCCTTGTTTAACTACTTTTTTTCAGTATGAATCCCACTGACAACAAGTAACTATTTGTCGTTTTACATTGTTGGGGTAAACATATATGATATAGTCCTGTTACAATATTTCTGATACAGCTATATTCCATACGGATGTATAGCTATTTATATATTTGTATGAATGTTGTCCCCACCGAAGTTCTGAACAAGGGTCAGAACGCAACGGGAGATTCACTCACCACCGCCGGATGATACAATTCCAGCTAATAAGGTGGAACAGAAATCGTGATATAATTGCAGCCTGAAGTAAGGACTAGAATTTAGTTTTTCTTTAATAGTTTTGTTTAAAATCTGTACGCATAATTTTTGTTTTATAAACATTCTCATTTTACGTTTAACGCGAGACCCCGATGAGTAGGCGTCCTGTCACACTTAGATTTAACATTACGCTCATAATGATGACAACAATAGGCCGGGATTTTGAGGCCAAAATGGATTTCATTCTAAGAAGTTTTACTGCCCTTGAACTATAATAAACTAATCAGTAAAAGCCAAGTATCTATATTTAACTCCCTCTAATTACATGTAGTTGACCCGATTTACTTACATGTACGTCGTGACTTGTCTAGACAAGCATCTCTGTTACATACGGGATGGTAACTAAACCTTTGTCCGCGAACCTAGCAGATTCAAATTAAACCTACCCTGTCAGTTGTTTCAATTTGTAGCCACGTTGGCTACTTTAGGTATCCGCTGTGTGTGACAAATTGACGTTCTAAATGAGTTCCTGCGACATCGCGTAGGTTCATAATGAGAAAGCATTGTTGACCTGCTCCAACCAGGCGAGGAACAAGGCATCCTCATTCTTGCTTTACCTCTCACACAAGGCTAATACAACAGGGTTATACTAATGACTACACAAAATCGATTGGTTAGTCAAACATGCAGTCCCGTATCCAGATACACAATACACTAACTAGGGGAGACACATGTATTCACTCAAAAACTCAAACTTGTGTCTGTTTTGTTTCCTGTTAGGCCGTGGTGTATGAAATGGCTACTTGTTTAGAACCGGTGTGTTCAGTTTATGATATGATATTAGGAGTAAAATAAACTATCAACATGTAAGGTACTGACTGAGTGAAGAACAGTTTCATCTTTATTTGCTCTCAATTAATTTTGTGAGGTGCACGCAGTATTTAGACTGTTTGTTTTTGTATTGACTGAAAAGCTCATTTAGACAACAGCAAGTGTAAATATGTCACGGATGTTAGCATGGCATTTGCTATTTTCTATCAAAGAATAAAGCACGGAAACTGCATTTGCTTTCTGGGTTTCTGTTGCGACCGTTTCTGTCGGGCTAAAAGATTATTCCAATTATTCAACAAAAAAACTGAATAAGAATAAATCCATCGCCTGATACAATATTTACTCTCATTTGTTACTGTTATTTTCACAATAAAATGTGTAGCTTTGTGTTTAAGCCGTTGTTGGCTGTAAATGATGCGAGTGTGTTGGTTTGTTGCTGCACAGGAACCATTCTCTGATCAAGTTTTTCGATTTGGTGGCGTAATGAGGCTTTACTTGTTTAGTATGTGGAATATATTCCTATCGTCTTTTTATTTGTCTTTTAGACGATAGGAGCATAAACGAAAGCTGGCCACAGTCCTTTGCTCATTTATCAGTTTTTTGATAACTGGAAATCTTTGGTACATATGTAAAGTAAAAGTTGTTTTTACGTAAGTGAATTTTTTTTCCACATATGTTAAATAGTTACGTTTTCGTGTTTTATTTTACTTATGTGAAAATAAATTTCACATATGTTGACAAATTTTACTTATGTAATACACATTTTTATTTTTTTTACATAAGTGAAATTCTTTTCCACATATGTTAAATAGTTACGTTTTTGTGTTTTATTTTACTTATGTGAAAAATCTTTTCAACATAACTAAAACATAATTTGACTAAGTAAATAAAAGCAAAACTAATTCGACATATGTAAAATAAAGGTAGAACTGATAAATCGGCTTAACATAGATCACGGTTGCGAAAATAACTACTGCTCCATCGACAATTAATACGTCTAAATATGAAAGCATTGCGCAATCTCATTATACAGCAGTATTTGCCAAATAGCTGGTCTTGCTCTGGCCCGTTAGGGAGAGGAGATTATAACACCAATACAATTCATTCAAATGATAAAACATATGTTTTGGAAATAATTTGTGTTGATGATACATTTCAGTTATATTCTGTACTGTTGGATTCTGTATTATCTGAGCAATGTGTGCATAGTTGAAGCGAATGTTATACAGTTTTGATGTACAAAGAAAATTAGTTCGTTTTGCGGGAATTAACGTAAGCACAGCTGCAACTTTTTGCTAAAGATCTACACAGAAAATATGTTTGTGTTGATTCAGTCTTTTCTTGCTATGACTGATTGTACATATAATTAACATTAGCACAGATGAAACTTTGCATGACTTGATCGAACGCAGTTTTTGTGAGGTAGCATTCAAATGCCACATGAAGAATAATGATTAAAACAAAAAAAAAACTGTGGCATTTAAGTGACAAAGTACATAGGCCTACTTGTTGATTATTAATATTATACTTTGACGTCGTATGACCCGCCACACATTCTTGCCATCGCGTATTAAAACGTTACATTAAAGTACATTTATGAGGAGACTATACGCCATTTGCGTATCACTCATGGTAACTGAGCAGCGCTCATTTATCACTAGGCATTAAACGACAATTAATAAAAATGTCATCTGTAATTTTTTCTTGTTAGTTTCTCAACAGAAAATCAAGGGTATTGAGTATATTATATTGGCAATAAACCTGCACGACGTGATTTTGGGATGAAAATTCTTACTCTCAAGAAAGACAAATCATCCCAACCTCACCCCCGGGTCGGGATGTCTAGGTTTAAAATTATATCGACAAAAGTTGCCTTTAAAATGTTTGGAAAAGATTTAAGTTTGATTGAGAACTATTGTTATTGATGGCTGCTTTGTGATTTTGTGCACACCATGCAGTTTCATGAACGTATATTTTATTACTTTTCTTTCATTTAATATTATCCTACCACAAGCGAAAACATGGTGCACATCATTCTTGCGAATGTAGCCGCCAGAAATGAAATAAGTAAGTAATAAAAGCCTCAATAACGTACATGCAGACTGTATTGAGTTTAACGATTTATTTACAATATAAACTAGTTAAGATCAGGTGTGTTTTTTAAATCCCAAAGTCTTGCCATAAAAGCTAATAATGTTATCATATGTGATTATCTTTGGGTCAAAGTGAGGTAGTGTGTTTGGATCTGTTCTGATACACACACATTATGTAATTTTTAAGATGGTCATGTGATATTATGTTTATCTTAAAGTTTAACTGCCGCAAGTATTTTCTTCACCTGTTTGTATTTATATATATATATATATTTCTATGTCTCTTGTTAAAATTAATCCTGATGATGGTTTGTTAAATAAACCGAAACGTAGAATCAAAATGAATTCATAAGCTTTCTTTGGAGTTGTTACTATACTTTACTCATATATAGCTTTGTCTCACCTCAATTCACACTGTGCTTGCAGACGGTCTTACACTCTACAGCAGGCTATTCGTCTCTGATAATAGTGTTGTGGGATTGTTAATCACTGGGTAGCAGTGATCCCTGCGTATAGGTGCACTCCATCCAGGCTTTTCGTTTCCAATAATGAGAACTGATGGCCCTCTGCATGTAAACTACCCTAGTGCTTTGTGACAAGCCCCAGTAGTCGATGGAATTACGTATTGAACATCTTGTACATTCGTTTGTCAATGTAGTTAACAATCGAGTCTGGTCTATAGCTGAAAGTGCATCGTTGACGGCTTCATTTGCATCTGATTGCAGTCATTTTTGCTATTATCAAGAACACTTGCCAATTTCCAGAGGGTCGATTTTATGAGGTGGCAGCAGTCCTAAATGGCGTTCTCGTTTGAACATAATATTGCGCTAGTTACCGTTTGATGAAATCTTCTTCTACAATACCACTGGCTATTCAACCACATAGACATCCCTCGATCGTTTGACAGATCGTGATTTTATTTCTGATTTGGAAACAATGCGCTAGTAAGAACAATGCTCTTATTTATTTATTTCATCGGTGTAAAACGTCACACTCCAAGCGATTTCACTTAACTGCCGTGATCTAGGGGAGAAACTGATGAAAACAGCCGGTGTTATCCAGTGACAGGAGATGTTATCTCTTAACGTGGGGTCGAATCCTTGGGCAGTGCACTAACGCCGTGTTGGTTATATATTAAACTCACATACGGAAATGATAGTATTAGTAAGAACAGAGATTTAATGCTAGATGAGCTTTGTATGTTGCAGTGAACCTTGCTGGAAACGATGTTTTCTAAAGTACACATCCTTAAGGATAAAGATCTCCAATTAGTAACAAGAGGTAGCCTGGGCAAAATGAGAGCTGACCCCCTTTGCACTACCGTCTAAACGTAAACGTTGATTTCATTACAGATAGCATACTGCCGTGCTCCTGTAGACGAAGAGATCTAATCGTGCCTTAAAGTGACCAGCCATGCATATTTGACCACTAATTAACCTGATAGCTCAGTAGGCATTCGAAGACTTCATAAGCAGACATGAATTGGTACTGTGATAAAATGTAGGTTTACAGGCTTGATTAGGGTTTTAGCCTTGATGATTTCTTTATCGCCCTTGATGTTTGCGGGAGAAACCAACGGCCTATGTTAAAACTATCATACTTATGTGGTGGATATCACTCATACGAAATCTCCGTTTTGTATCATATACCATGTCAGCTGTAAAACGTCGATGTGAGTAATTCCCCAAAAAACAAAACATATATAATGCTGAAACGAGAAACCATATAACTCTGAATACCGGAGTACATCGATGCATCATGTGGTGTTCAAACAATCACACTGATAAGTTTCAGCAATATTATAAATGAGGCTCCAAACCCCAATCAACGAACCAACCCCTGCAATGTTGTCAATACGCGTTCACATGTCTAGCTTTTAGATATATATTAACCTACATCGATTTAGAAAACTGGTTAAATATATCAATAAAATAACGATATCTCGCTAATTGAGGAGTAAATGACAATATGGTCACACATACTTTTAAACCCTATGGCTTATATATGATACCATAAACTCCTATTATAAGAACCGTGTTGTAAATATTTGTCAATATCACGACTCAAGAACACTTTAGCCTGTTGCTTGGAAGAAAAGGAAACTAGCTCGTTACCAGATACCATCAATAAATAATATCATCGTATGAGAGTATACCCTACACACTTTTATGTCATCAACTATAGAACTGAAGTTATTGGGAGAAAATTCACTTTATATCTGTTGATGATATGATTGGAGTTTACTTACAATTTAAAAAAAAAATGATTTGTCTCTTAATTAACAAGGTAATGTTTTGTGTAGTTTATCACACTATGCTTACTGCTATGTTAACTATCGCGTTCCGATAAGTCTCAAGTTCTTACTGGACCTTATTGACCTCAGAGCTTGGCTATTTCTGTCATCATTGGAAAAACAAAAGAGCATTTCTGAGGGTCGAATTAAGCCTGATTTGTGGCTCTTCAGCAACGTTTGTTCATTTGATGGCGTGTATTGCGGACCTGCAAAAGCCCTGCAGCAACCTGGTTACATGTATGTGGGCGAGAGTAAAACCGATACATGTACTATGACAGGGCTGTGTTCCTGGGGTAACACCTTAGGCTTTATCATTAACGAATCATTGGATAGGATAGCGTAGCAGTGGTTAAACTCTTACACCAATTGTTTCTTTGAGTTGAAAATAATATGGAACAGTTGTTGTGAGGGTTCAAAATAGAACCAAAAAGGGCTCCTTCACAGTCATAACTGAAGAACCTTAAAGGGTTCCATTAGAGCTAGTCTTGTTTAAGCCTGTGGGATAGATTCGTGGGAAGTATATTCGTGATAAAATCTACATAACTATGTTTGGTAACAACTTGTTGGTAGAGAAGATCGTTTATATGTTAAAGGCTATTTTCATAAGATCCATGAATGTCACGAATACACTACGCACGAGAATGATCATGCCTTAATTTTCTTAAAACACATATATAAATTACAAGGATAAAGTTGTTATTCTTTATCCTGGTACTGTTAATGCATATCCTTGATTTGTCGAGAGGTCAGTTAATCAGGCTATAAACTAAATATGATTAAGTTATCAAAATTCTGTAATGGCTTTTTGTGTTATAACTCTAAGGCGTGAGACATGTTAGGGTATATCACTAATGGTGCTGATCAGGGAGCCGCCTCAAAACAGCCCTCTTTTGGGTAATCATGTTGTCCCAAAATAACCAGACGCACCTGTATGATCTGCAAAACTTTAAAGTGTAGACTACTCCTTGCTCATCCAAAGGTCTGTGTAGGCCTATTGCGACAAGTCTTCTAATTTGAAGTCTTAACTTAAATTCGCCTTAAGGTGACCAGAAGCGAGATACCTTGCGGTAGCTAGGCTAGATTGCCATTTCCGAAGTCCTTCTTTACACTGCTACCAACTCGTTTGATTCAAACTTACCTGGTACACAGCTTTAAGGATGTCATTTCTGAGTAGTGTTGGGTCTCCAATATAAACAAGCTTATTGAGCAGCTTCAAAGTCCTGTCAAACAAATTAACACTTCCAATTCGCCAATTGAGCTATTTATCAGTAATTACAGGAAATAAAATAAAAAACATTTTAAGCTTAAGGAAAGCTACAAACATATAGAATTAATTGATTGTTCTAGTATTAGTTGAATGTTCCCTGCTGTCGGCGAGAGCTGATCACTACCCCATTTTTATGCTGATTACAAATCTATTTACCTGGATGTGTAAACCTGAGTTCGATGCATACCACCATAATAATTGCTGCTCATCCGATCCGCGAGATCAAACAAAGCGATCTCATTTAAGACCCAATGGAACGTACTTTTGTCTGACATCTAGCAAACTAGAAGACGAATAACAAAGATAAATTACAGTAATATAAGGAAATAATTTAAATAAATAACTAATTGCTGATATAATACTTGATTCTGTTCCTTTTCTCCACACGCAAAGATAGGTTTTAAACAATCACAACAATTTAGAAGCAAACATGAAATGGGAGTGCGGCAATAAGGCATAATGACAGTGTCAATACTAATAGTAATAATGCCAGTAGTCAATACAAATAATAATAAAAACAGTGTCAATACAAATAGTAATATTGAGAGTGTCGATACAAATAATAATAAAGACAGTGTCAATACAAATAGTAATATTGAGAGTGTCGATACAAATAATAATAATGCAATACAAATTGTAATACAAATGGCAATAATAATAATTATGTAAAAATCGAACACAATTCCATATTTATTCTCCAACCAAAATGTTCCAATATGTTCTCTCTAACAATATTACAGCCTGTGTTGGCATTCAATGGCCTGGCAATTAAGATGACAACATTTGACCCATATTAGAACTCCCGACATCCAAAAACTATAAACAGTTCCTTTCTGACAAGGAAAGCAGGAACTAGAATATTTGGTACTTATTGGTTTATAACACGAAAATACCAATATCAAATAATAATTCTGCACTAACTGCAGCTGTAATTACCCCCAAACTCAAAACGGAATGATAGATATTATTGGATATGCTATACTGGTGTAGTAAAATATACTTTTTGAATATTTTGTTTCCCCATACATGAAGCTTACTTGGGTACAGTCAGTAAAGTCACGCCCATTTCGGAACATATCAAATGCACACACAAAAAAGGAGGACAGTGGAATATAAAGGCATGTTCGTTGTTAAAAAAGGGGTAATGTAAACAATAAATTGTCGCTGATAAATCTCTATAATTGCTGGACTCCGATTCAAAGTAAAAAACAACTTTGAACTATAGGTCTATAGGTCTTGCCCTACCCTTTGCACATACAGAGAGTAAGCTACGTATCAGATACCATCTACTTAAAAGGGGTAGATTTCGTTCCAGATAACATATGACCATTCGCTGATAAATGCGGAGATAGAATCGGTCCTTTAAATGGCCAGTCATGCATTTCGGACAAATAATTAACCGGTGGTTCACTAGTCCTTACAACTAGAGTTACCATTCTACTGACCTCTAGGGATAGATTATGCACCATAATCCAAGCGTATCATACTTCTTCCATATACAAATAGCAAATACCTCCAATTAATTAGAGATACAAATAATTTGACATTAAGGGAATAACCATTTCTCCATTCCGCTTTCACGCGTTCATGTGAGTGAAGTAAACCTTAGTACGGCGTTAACCACCAAACTAACAAATCATTGCTACACTAAAAAATCTGCTGTCTAATGAGGGTTAGTTTGCCCAGTGTGTTAGAGAAACCATTATCAACTTCACTGAAAAGAATAAACACACATACAAAACAAGACTATGGCATCATTTTTAAATTCCCTGTTTCATACAACCGAGTGTACAGATTGGCTGATGTAGAAGGCGCAACAGATAGCGGCTGAGTCAACAATATGACAGCAACTGGACTGCATGGATCAACCACCTGCCGTAGACTGGTGCCATTCATATAATTGGTGGAGCATCATTTTAAAATCTAGACACATACAATCGACCAGGTTAATTATTGGATTTTTAGTAGATTCAATTTTGTTCCGGATAACATCAATCAATTTATAATAGCGTCTTCAGGCCAAATTTCTAGTTTAAGAGAAATGCTATGTTTTTATTACAGGAAAATACTATTTGCTGACACAATCGTTTATCCTTTTTAAATTGTTGCCTAAATTAAAGATTTGTTTTTATTCTCTGTTCTTTCCGGTAAAATTATTATTACAAAACATTAATTTTGAGAAATTAAACAGGAAACAAGAAGAAATGTTCATGGTTTGCTTTTAAAACTAAATACACACCATTAACCAAAGTAGTAAACGATTAATGAATAGAGCTTTGGTTTCATGTAATTACACTGAAACGCCTTATTAGGACAGCATATTTTTCAGTCGTGGTCTCTTCTGTAAAATGTCTAGCTCTTATCGGACAGGCGCTGACCATGGGTTAGTCTGAGAGCTCGGCTATTTCTTCACTGAATGGATAAAGAGCTTCGCCAAGTGCTGAATTAGCACCAACATGGAGCTTCTTGGACACTTAGCGAAGTTTGCTTTATTGCAATGGCCGGACTTTCGGAAATGCCCCACGGCAACACCTTCTTCATGCGGGAGAGAGAATAGGCAGGACAATCGTGACCCAGGCTGTTCTCCAGAAAACCGCGGATTTCTTCTATAATCCCTCTGGCTGGGTTAATAAAGAATCAATGTAAACACAGTGTGGAGTGCTTTACGTTTTGAATGGGCCTAATTGTCGACAGCAATTCGTGTTTTTAGAGATTTTTACTTTTGCTGACACGATGGGTGATATGAGAGAGGTAATTTGGTAAATGTCACAAAAATATACCAAATAAGAAACCTTAAGACGAGTTACAATTGGTAATCCTGCACATTATACTATACTGCTGCACAATGCGCGTATTATAAACAAGCGATCGGTCCAGAAAGGTTGGCTACCTGACTGCCTTGTAAAGTTGGCAGCTAAATTATTCTATTCAAATACGTCAATACAAATGACATGCCGCATTGTTTTAACCGATATTTACAAAGTTCTCCAGCCGTTTATTAAGCGATACGCTGCATAGCAAATTGGGTTATTGTTCAACTGACCGTTGTTTTTTTAAATTTCATCTTCGACGGTCGCCTTTAAGATTGTCGTTCAGGATTTCCGCACAAAACTGAGTCCCAAATAACAGCTTCCAGACTAAGCTATAATCGAATTTAGCCGGGGCAGTGGTGGGAAATGCGATGGTCATACTGTCTTGACGGTTAACCCAGACAGCAAGGCATGCTTTTTTTCTATTATTTTTCCAAGTCCTTTCCTTGGTCCACAAACGGGAGTGTCACACGGCTGTCAGTTGATTGTTGTACCTTACTTTTCGAAAACCGATTTCGTACAAAAGCAAACGAATATTTAATTTCAATCAATTTATTCAACAGTGGTAAGGACACAAGGTCATATACATAATGAATACATTGTAAAGAAAATAATAGGATTTTTAATTTATTTTGGGGATTAAGATCTGGCCAGAGAGAAAACCACAGGGGCCTTATTTTATCCCATTAAGTAATGTTTAAAACGGATATACACAAATAAAACTGTGGACATTCTGGACGTTTAGCAACAAAATTACCAACGAGGCAATGGTGGTGTGTGTCTATCTTTTGACAACTCGGATTTATATGGAAGTACAAGTCTCATCATCATGAATGACTCCGTTATTAAATGAGAATCAGAAGATAAACTCAAATACAGAAGTTTTTTTCTGCAAAACTAATTTGAATTATATAGTTTGATACCCAAATGTTCTTATAAACTATGTAAACTAGTATACACAATATATAAGGAGACAATTGTCCTGCATTGCAGGTCGTGAGACAGAAACTATGTGTTGTCACCACACCATTTTTTATTAGTTTGTTTGATTGGGGTTTAACGTCGTACTCAAGGGTATTTCACTTATATGACGATGTGCCAGCTCAATGGGTGAAGGAAACCACACCACACCACTAGAAACAAACAAAGACAGGACGGGACAAATACAGGACAACAACAAGAGGACGCAATACAGACACAACAAAAAGATCGGCTTCCTGTTCCCCTGTAGCACTGAGAGAACCAGGGCAACATGAAGCTCCGTCCAACCGCCAGCCACCATTTTTTAAAGCACCTTGGGGAGAGGGGGCAGATCTCACCAAAGCAGTACAAAAGCTCCTTGTGAACAATTGAATGCAGTTGTTATCAACATAAACATATAATAATAATAATAATAATGATTGTAGAGGCATGCACGTATTATATACATCTGTAGTATTTGTCGGTAATAAAACCAATTTCCATCATCAATTATTTCCGTTTGATGTATCTCGAAAATATCTTCCAAAAGTTCACATGTGTACGTTATTGCGATGGAAAATATGTTGAGAGATTGGTCTAGTGCAGTCACGTTCAAGGTCATCGCTGAATTTTCAGGCCTAGAAATGCGGGGGTGTTTGATGGGCAACTTTTGGTGGAACTTTCATTCCCCAAACTTGGACGTCCCAAAGCGTGAGTTGTCCATCCACACCATATATTCGGATCTCGACAAACCTGGCGTAAATCCGCAGTCGAAATACAAAATATCCCCAATGCGGGCAGTTCCTGGAAAAAAGTATGTGCACAAGCTAGGATATATGATAGTATGATGTTTTCCGAGAATTTAACTGTATAGTTATTCGAAGTATTTTCTCACAGCAATCAACCCTATTATCAATCTTTACTGACTTCACGACGAACGTTTCCGCGAGGTCCGTTCTCCGCCTAAACCTTTAACAAGAAGAGTATTTATAAGAGCAATATTTGCCACCGTAAATAGCATTTGTGTAGCCATTAACCGCACTATAGGCTCCGCTAAACTCTACCTTAGCCAGACAAATGGTGGGCAGTCCTATATTCACATCGTCTTTACCGTTTATCACGGCCACACAGCCTGCAAACGCTTGTTATACTCTTGACAAGGTCAATACTTGGTAACAAGACGTGAATTTCAGTTAAGCTTTTTTGTTTATTTCATTGGGGATTTAACGCCGAACTGAGATTATTTTCCTTGCATGGCTATGGCCAGACCAGTGGGTGAACGAAGCCACCCCCGACTCCACTGACATACAGTTTCTATATCCACTGCAACTCTGCTTTAATCATGGAAAAAGTTAAATCTTAATGTTTTAATTGGAATGGCACCATTGAAATAGGAATGTAGTTTGATGTAGGGCTAGTGTGTTTCTAAAATTTGAAAACCTGCGATAAGCGGAACGTTTTTTTTTACCATGTACACTCGCGTCGTCGGCCGGATGGACAGACGGACGAACAATTGGAATGGAATTAACCCATTTTACATAAGGATGTAGAAAACAGTCGGACAAATGTGTTTCCACAATTTGAAAACCATTGGTTGAACGGTATGTGTTTTACTGTGTTGACATCTTCTATTATTATTATTATTATTATGTATCATTATGTTGCCATAGAAACCAAACATTTGATTGGAATGACCATATTTTAAACAGGCATATAGTTTGATGTAAGAACATGCGTTTAATGACATTATTATTATATTGTGTCCATCCTTTTTACGGACAGACAAACATACATTTTGATTGGAATGATCCCATTTTAGGTATGTATATAGTTTTGTAGTGCAAGACAGATTTTTTCAATTGTTTGAAAATCCTGCTTTAAGTGGTATGATTTTTACCGTGTTCAAGTCGTCTGTAATACTATTATTATGTATGCAATGACTCTCCGAGCAGGGGGAAGATATCACCAAGTTAACCGATGAACACCAGGAACTCAAAACATAAAGCCGGGAAATCATGTAGAATTACCTCTTAATTTGTACTCCCAAATGTGGTAAAAGGCTACAGATACAAACAAACAAAATACCAATAAGACACTTGTTTACATTTGTGGTAGTCTTACAAAAAAATATAACAACAACTGGTGATAATGTGTATTATCCTGCAATTGCTTTAGGATGCGAAATTATATACCAAAACTTATATTTAACCTGTTTATAATCATTGTAAGCAAGAAACAAAAGATAGCGAAAAATTCCAATATAAATATGTCATGCAGTCTCTGTCAGTTTTGGCGGACTTTTTTCGAAGAATATACCGGAAATGCATGTTAAAAGTATAGGGTTCACCATGCATTCATACGCTAAAATAGCGGAAATACCTGTAAGAGTCATATAAACTGATATGAAGTGCGTCTCTAAAAAGAAAACAAAAACTCCTAGAATTATACAAAAAAAGTGTAACTACCTACTGTCCTACTTCCAGTGGTATCCATCAAAGTAAAGTTATAGTTAACGTTGTTAAAAATAATGGAAAATGAAATTCTATGTAACTTGGTACTGTAGAACAATGGCAAATTCCCAAAATGGATTCTGAATTTTCAGGGACAATTGCTGAAATTACCTCAGCTTATCAAACGTGACATATGCTACACATTATATGCATATAAATGAAGAATAAATGTAGCAAAACTTACATGTGGTTTGCTGCGGGTCACCAGGAAATGCACGAAAGAATGACAGACGGCTAAGAAGCCGCACACAACACTGACAGTGGCGTTGTTGAATAACGTAAGCCAGCCTACCGCGGCTAAAGAGATGACTCCAAAAATAGAACTGTCGACAGGGGTGACAGTACAATGTATCATTATGTTGCCGTGGAAAGCATTAACGTTATTGGAATGGCCGCATTTAATAAAAATGTACTT
>JARFOD010103885.1:0-16201 GCA_031763545.1 Mopalia muscosa
ATGACACTTACGTTCAACGTAAGCTAAGATCGATTTGTAAAACGAGCCCCTGATATCACAAACATATCAGCTTCATGTTGTCCCTTAGCTGTGAGAGTACTAGACCAACATATAGCTCATTCTTAACCGTCCGCGTGCCCCACCGGACCCTTCGTTATATTTTTATATAAGAATAAAATACGTAGCCATAAATGAAACGAATTGTGTACTCACGTCGACATATTTAAACTCCGGCATATCACTGTAGCTTCATTTAATCCAGAAGATGTGGACTCGTTGACCGAAATCCCCAGCCATTGTTTTTGATGATAGAACTGAAGACGTCCACGTTTAAGAGTATTTAAACGCAAAGCCCCCTGTGTGGCTGTAACCAAAAGCAATATGTATAGATTCAACGTTTTGAAACGTACGGCAAACCAACAAACCAGCCTGGACCGACATATCCATCATGTGAGACAAACCTTAATTCTTAGTTTAGGGTTGAGTTTAACAATAAACCTAGCCCTAAAACTAGCATTACCAATAAACTCTAAGCATAGTACTTACAATGACGTCATACCTCATACATGACGTACCCCAAGGACCGGTTCCACAAAGCATTTTCTGACTTATGTCAAAATACTAAATTTGATATTTTTGGCACTTGCCTGAACCTCTTTTTAAAGTAATACCTGTAATTGTGACTTACCCACGTTATAATAATTATGCTAAAATCTTAAAATTAATAATTAAAAACTGAGAAATGTGAGGACCTTTAAACATTTTGACTTAAGTATAAAACTGGTTTGTGGAATCGGGCCCTGGACCCGTCACCATATCGGCCTACAGTTGGATATGACGTAAGTTTAAGTGTTGTGTTTAGGGTCAGCTTGAGGGTTAGGCTTACTATTGGGTAAAGTGTTAATTTTAGGGTTTGATATAGGGTACGTTTTAGTGTTAATGTTAGGTCTAGGATTAGGTTAAGTATTAAACCTAACCCACAGAGCTAATACTTTACGCTTTGTCTTACATAACGGAAATGCTGAAAGTACCAACTGGAAGACATCATATACCATTCATACTTAAAAACCATCACATATTTAATGTAACCTGTATCGGCCGTACAGCAATGCTAGGATACAATGGTTTTCTCGCGAGGGTTTATTAAGAGGACGAGACTAAGAAAGCTCTCGTACGCTATGCCAGGCCATCGCACATTACTTTCCGTCATTATCTGAGGTATGTCACAGACCAGCAAATAAAAGAAGTGCAAAATAAGATGGCCCGTGTGTATCTTAGGGCCAATGGCTCGACGTGTGAGGTAAAATCGATTATATTATATAATGGCTAAGACAGTGTGTCTTTGAGAAAAACAGAAATCTGTTCATATTTTTTAGAGAAAGTTTCAGGAAATAAATAAAATCGACATGAATTGACAGTTTAGAAGGCTTTTCCACGACTAATTAAAAATATTTGTGCGACGCTTTGTATGAAGAATTAGCTAAAGCGACCAGAACTTACTTCTATTGTGAAATGATTGGAGTAAATTCGCTGGCCTGTTAAGGTGTAGCGTTTCCACTTTGTATACCTGTGCACACAACAATCCCTAAATTACAATATCAAGATTCGTTTTGTTGTACAAGGAATTGTGTTTGAATTGGCTTAACGGTAGACTGTTTAACCATCATAGTCGTAATTGATCCTTTGGTTGCAGCTTTGTGTCGTGTTAAACAGCTTTCCCAAAATAGTTATTTTCTTTATAGAAATAATGAACAGACTGTTATAAGTGTTTAATTCAAGCAACATACCATTTGAACATGATAATCCTAGGAGAGCATTCTGTTCACACTTTTTCCCCCAGCGAGAGCGACACTCCTCAAGTTGACTTTCGTTTCCTGTACACTTGGCCTGATAAATACCCCCTTCAGAATTCCCCATAAACATGTATGGAAACGACTGGGCATTGGTACTGTGAAACCGATTAAAGTTAGAGTTTATAAATGTTAGTTGTAGTCTTACATTGTTTTCGGTTTGCGCTATTTTATAAAGTTAAACTTCCGCATCCGTGATGGTGTTAGTTTGCTTGGATTTAACGCTGTTCTTTTGTTATTTCACTCCCATGAAAGCGTGCCAGCCCAATGGGTGAAAGCAACCACACTTGACACCACTGGCAATAAACAAAGAAAGACAACAATGGGCAAATACAGTAAAGGCACAGGACGTACTGCAATGACATCACAAACAGATCGGCTTTACATCCCACTTTCTAGCTCTGAGAGCACCAGGGCTCTGCGATCGAGCGCTCCTTATGTCGATATACTTATTTGTTACATTGATTGACTGATTGATTGGTTGATTGGTTTATTGATTGATTGATCGATTGATTGATTGATTGATTGATTGATTGATTGATTGATTGATTGATCAATTAAGGGTGTTTCATTCAAATGACGATGGTATGCTTTCAAAGATTAAACAACATGACCAACACTAAAAGTGTTTAAATATATGCACAAGTGCTTAGTTCGGAAATTAATGTTCCTTACATAGCTGTCAGAATATACATGTTTAATTATACCTCCAATTTTACATATTCAGATATTAAATTAATAGTCCAGAGCAGATACGATTTCCTTGACTAATAAACTGAACAAATCTAGCGTGTGAAGATTATATTTAATTCGAAACACAAATGAAAAGTTTTCGTTTATATTAAGTGAATAAGAAATACAAACAGCAAATTATTGTAAAAAAAAATATTTAAGCCTACCTTGGAATGCCTAGTGATCGACAAGCAACGGTAGCAAACGCATCATCGGTGATACTAGCACAGACTGCGCCCCACGTTGAATCGACTTTCACATCAAGTCTCCCGATACCAGTCGAATTATCTATATTGGTGAGTCGATATTGGGGAGCTGCGAATAAATAACAGAAGATAAATAAAACTGTAATGACTGTAGTTTTTCAAACACACTAAATCACACTTAAATCCTTTAAAATAGTCCGAATAATTACATGATGAATATTACACTCTAGCGTAGGTTTATGTTGAAATAATCCACCACACATTTTTGGAATTTATGTTTAGCTTTTGGTTACATGACCAAAACATGACGAAAATACGCAATCAATAAATTTGAATGATTTTAACAAGCCATTTGTATTGTTTTCAAGTCAAAATATCAAATAGGCCTAAATATTAATGAGTTAATTCAGCTCGTTAAACACTCACTTTTCTTTAAATTTTGGGGGTTTTATAGGTTTTAATAAACACGTAAAGTTTACCGCATAAAAGCAGTACACGACAACTATTTGTTGATATTCCACTTACCCTGATCCGTACATAGGACGGCACTGTACAAATTCTCTGATTTAGGGTGACACCACAAGTTGAAGTCGTCCGTGTGAATAGAACATTCCGATGCCGGGTCATCGTCAGAGCAATTCAGTACCATATTTATACCAGTCGTTCTGTTTGCCTCAGACAGGTGTGCAAACGTATTCACAGAATAATTACTGGAAAATATTATGTTCGATCTCATAACCCATACGTCACAGCAAGCACATTTATTATCCGATTAAGCATGCACCATTTATACCCATCAACTACAGTTTTATTTCGATTAGTAATGGTTTCCATATATCATGTGCGCACACTATGTCAAAAGAAAAAAGTGTTTGTTTGATTCTTTCTACATAGTGTTTCGCTTATCCGATGACGGGTTGTCCCACTTCTCACTCTTCCTTGGTCAAATACAGCGGAAACCACTTCCGCTTTTGTCGGAAACACATCGTTTGACTCCCTCGTATAGCTGAGTTGGACATGGAGGCTTGAACGTGTGCCGATACATCTAAGAAGGAGTAGTAGTCCGACACGCTTATCACTGAAAGTTCACGGTCGTGAGCTTTAAAAGGAAAACACCTTCCGATTATCGCGTAAATGGAGTCAATAAATAAAAAGGGCAGTCGTTTCCTTTAATCAGATAACAGAGGTAATTTTTGTGTCTTTTAGAAAGTGAAGATTAACAGTATTTTCGTTATTTTGGGATAACACATTCTTAGTTAAAACATATACCCGTTCAGAAAATTGTGTAAGTTGAAACCGGCCCGGGAATCGAACCCACGACCCTCACAGTTAGGTACCGAATCGCCAGCAGTAAATGCAGGCTACCTAAACCACCCGGCGGGTTTCAAACTACAAAATTTTCTGACCAGGTATATGTTCTAACTAAGAAAGTGTTACCCCAAAATAACGAAAATACTGACACTAACAGAACTGTTTAACTGAGCTAAAATCACTATTAGTGATAACCTATCCTATGTTGTAGCATGCAGAAGCCTAAATATCACTATAACGTAGTTCGTTTATTAGGTCACATGTCGTCTTGTTACGGTCATTAAATTCAAGGTTCATATTGTAAATATATATTCAGATGTAATAAACCAAGTGTTTTATCCATAGACATTGTTAATTAAAGTTGCCAATGATTTAAAACGTCTTGAGAGCACTTTTGTTCGTATGTACAACGTACCTTTTTAATCCCATCGTCTTACAAACAACTTGAGCAAAACGCCTGTCGTCCACGAATTTTCCGGGACACACAAGAGGATGGCCTCGGCCATACAATGTCTCAACTGCCCCGAAGTCTTCTCCCCCATAGGCAAGCTTCAGTTTAAGGTCTACGAAGCGTCAAATTAAAAAAAACATTCAGACACAAAAGAGCATTGAATTCCTTTTTTAATAATAGTTTCAACGGATCATCTGTTACAACAATAAATTATTATTGTAATTCAATCAATTTATTTATCCTATCAATTTATTTTCGGATAACCCGTATAGTACAAGTATTAATCTATGTTTGAGAAATTATTATTCGATCTGGGTTATAATCAGACAGGTATTTAAGACGTTTGTCTCCAAAAAGCAATGTTTGGTGGAACGTTATTTCCTTAAATCCAAATCGTATATGTTTCCAACAGGTTTGAGATGTACCCATTCGATGCCGGTAATATTCATATAGAACAATGAAATCTATGTTCCAATAGTAGGCCTATCAATCTTGCTAGAATTGTTTTTATTTAAAGTCGTACAGTGTATTTTTCTCAGTTTTTAGTTGTTCTCCATTTTAAAAACTAATGATATGTGATCATTCGGTCGAGGGGTTTTCAGATCGTAAAATGAAGTCCTTTAGTTTAAAGCACGTATGAAACGTACCATTTGTGTCATAATCAAATAGTAGGTCTAAAAGGAAATGTAGAACACGTGTAGGAAAAAATATTATGAAAGGTTCTTACCGTCACAATGTGCGAAGATTGGAAACGTATACCAAGCGGATCCGTTTTTAACGTTGTACTCTGGACATTGGGTTATGCTCGTCTCATTCCCTAGACATGTTAAGTTGAGCGCCACTGGATTTTTAGGCGGTGTGATTTTACCGGGTTCACGCAGCCAAGCATTATCACTGTGGGGAAAATAAGATTTTTTTGAAGCTGATATGGCCATGTGTGTAAGGCAGAGGGGAGTTTATCATATCTTCAAAAGAGTTTCAATCGTAACTTTTTTTTTTTTTTTTTTTTTACATATGCGAAAAACTTTGTCACTGTTTCGTAAAAGTTTATTCTGCGTATGTTTAATTGTAATCAACACATGTGAAATCCTTTCCCACATGCACAAAATAAATCATTTATTGAGGACGTATCGTACTCCGCTTGTTAATATTTGTATATATATATTAATTAAACCTGGTCTTTTTTCATCAAACGTTAAGTTGTTAATATGAACTAGTGGAGAAAATAAGACTTGACTAAGTACTTTATGGAAATGAATGGACGAAACTCTCCGATACTAGACTCTTAATAATTTGGTTTAGTTGTGTAATTAACTCGAGTATAGATTATATCAGTAAAATGTTTGTTTGCTTAATTGTTGTTTAACGACGTCGTTTCCAAAAAATATTAACCTATATGAGGACTTGGAATAGGAATGGGAAGAGGTGTGGGTGTGTGTGTGTGGGGGGGGGGGGGCGATATAACTCAGACACTGAAATAATCTCGTAAAGACCAAATTTCGATTTCTACTGCCACCTGAAGTTCCTTTTTTGTACTAGGGTTCAAGAAGAGGCCCACGAACCACTGAGCAAACATTGAAGACAGTTCAGCTGTCAAACGCAAGCCAAACGTACACAGGGCATCACTAACAGCCAAGTAACTATTAGTGCGTTTTCGTTACTTTTATTTACAATAAGCAAGTGCTTTTCCCTCGAGTTATTTTTAGTTTGCGTTCAAAGTTGCCTCCCCTGGCCCCAATGCAAACCCATGGCAACACTCAGAAACAATCACGTTTCCCTTACTTAAACGTCATTAAACAGTAGCGACTGTGAATTAAACTATATTCATATTAGCCAATAATCTATTGTTACGGTAAGTTTCTCATAATTAGAAAACAAATTTTGAAGTTGTTATGGCCTTGTTCGTAAGGCAGAAGGAATTTATCATATCTACGAGAGAGTTTCAATCTTCATCTATTTTACACACGCGAAAAAGATTTTTGCTGGTGAGTTAATACACGATTTATTGAGTACGTATCGTACATGGTTGGTTAATTGTTGTATATAGTTTTTAAATAAAATTCCTTTTTTTTTTACAAACCTTGTTGTTAATATGACCTAGTAGGAAATATTAAGCATAGACCTAGACCAAAAATTTGTCTGATACAAACTCATAGACACAACGCCAAAATCAGTTGGCAGGCCTTTCACTAGATATTTACAAAAACTCACGCAGTTAAGAGCTGTTGGCTGATACTGTCAATAATTGATGAAGCATAGGCCCCCTTACACCGCCGTCATATAAGTGAATTGCCCTTAAGAATGGAGAAAAGACAAATAAATAAATCAACCCAATAGGATGAAAACAGTATACATATTTTCAAGAAATATGTTTAAAAAACACTTACGTAGGCATTCCCAAAGTTCTGCAAATGACCTTGTAATCAGTTACAGGTAGCCCGGTCGTATTTTCGGCCACAATCACCCTCCATTCGTTCTTGTAGCGAATCTCCAAGCGTCCAGTCTTGGTATCATTCCGTAAAAGGTTTTCAGCTGTAAAGAATAAAAAACAAATACATGCTTATCTCAGAGGCCACAGCTTACCGAATTACGGTCCTCGTGCTGACATACACAGTCAAATTGAAAAAGGAAGACAAACCATTGCAAGTCACTAAGAGAGTTCTTTTGTGAACTCAAATTTCGCCCCACGGTGTGCCATATGGACCCTTAACTATATAATAACCATCGTAATCACAGACATGTCAAAACTATGCTATGCGATATGGAAAAGCAAAGATGATTAGTCCATAATAGAAAAATACACAAATACATTTGGTGGTTTCATAAAGAGAGTTCTGCTGCGGTAACGGAATTCATTATGTTATGACTAAGTTCGACTTTGTATCCATTAAAATAAAATTAAAAAATCGCAAAAGGCACAAGTACAACCCATGATGGGTAATTGTGAACTGCGAAGAGTTCTGCTCCTGAAACGGAATTCGTTACTGTTTATGACTATAAGTTCGACTTTTTATCGATATTAAAAATGACAAATCCATAATAGCAAAAGGCACATTCACAACCGATTACGAAATTCCTCCCAAGATTCATAACGATTGGTCTCATAACAAAAATTATTTTGATATTTGCTTTTTTTCTTTTGTTTCTTTTTTTTTTTTTTTTTTTTTTTTTTTTTTTTTTTTTTTTTTTTGTTTTTTTTTTTAATTTCGTTTGTTGCTTGAGTTTTCCACCGTAATGATGGCTATTTTATCAATCTGGCGGTGTGCTGGCCAACGGGTGAAAGCGACCTAAATGGGTTAGGTTGTTGAAAACCCTGCTGCGGTAACATACCGTTGGGTGACCTTGCTAATCAATTTATGTGATATAATGTCATGTGATGACTTAAGCTTTGAGCAACCGGCCCAGTGGACGCCTACACAAAGCATTTTTATTCTTAATTTAAAATGTAGATTTCCCCTCAAAACATTAGTATTAATTAAAACATTTAATATATTGGAAGTAATTATAACAATGGAAGTATGAAAAAAGAACACCTTCAAAACTAAATAAGACAGGTGGCAAAAGGCTAAAATATAAGAACTAACGTTAGGAACTGTTTTGCGGAATCAGTATTGTTTGTTTGATTGCGATTTAATGCCGTACTCAAGAGTATTTCACTTATGTGACGACGGATTGTCCACTTGCCTAATTACAACAACAAAATTTACATCATAAAACCGCCCTCACGATTGTTGGAGCCACATCGTGTGACTCACTAATATAACCGATGGTCGACAGACGGATTAGATCCTGTGAACGGTAAATCGAGGTAGGATTAGTAAGCGCACTCGCTTACCAATAAGCCACTGCTGTGGGCCTTGTGGTATCGGTCCTTGGACCATGGCCCTAAGACGTCGCTGTTTAACGATCGATGTTAAACAACAACAAATAAAAGGCGCAAAATAAAGACAAGCGCCACAGTAAATCGGCTTCATGAGGTCTTTAAGCTCAATTGGCTCTAGCAACAGAGCTGCGAAAAGAATTTCTGGGTCCGACTTCAAAATCAAGGGGCCATTCAAAGTCATGAGTGGTCCCCTTCCTGACACCCGTGGCTTCTTCTGAGGAATTTTATATCCATAACATTCACAAAGCAATAAGAGAATAGCGAAACGACACGTCCCTCCAGAAGAATCAGGAACAAATTAAAACAGCATCGACACTGTCATACTACATGGTTTATCAGCCTTACCGTCGACAGCAGCAGCCAGAAACACCACGAAGAGGGGCAAAATCATATTCACTTCTGAAACAAAGAATTAAAAACGTCTCTTAATACTTTTCATTTATGTTTCTTGAAAGAATTTTTGTTTAAACGATGGCCATAGAACTGCGGTGTTGGTCCGTAGCTTTGTTTCCTGCGGTCTTCCTGACATTGCTGAAAATGACATTTCGACTTCACAGGCATTTAAGGCTTTTTGTTGAAACGATAGGACAAATGTGTTTGACGTCATGTAAAAGCTCCACTATCTCGAATGTTCTGACGTCAGAGGACCGCTTTGCAAAGATAAAATTACCTCCCTTGCCAACTTCCAGAGACTCCCATTTAAACAACATTCGATAAGAAACCAGGTCCATGGAACCCGATACTATTATTATCAGACACAACAATTACATACGGCAGCTATCGAAAGCAGGATTCGACCCTGGCTTGCAATTTCAAAACAACGCACATATTTCTTAAAAGTAATCAGACTGACACAGGGATGTAGATTAATTAAAACCCATTAATCATCTCATGCTCTAAATTAACTCACAGACAAGTTTCTAAATAGATTATAATCTCGAGTTGTAACGGATAATCTAGACGTCTCGAGAAAAGGTAATGACTATATCTACATGGTATATCAAGTGTGTGCTATATGTGTAACAAACAAGACAAATCTACCTACAATTTACTGATATCAAATAAAATGCTAAAGTTACAAACTGTCTGATCTAGAGAGAGCTTTCGCCTTAACCAGTAGGCCTTTTCGCTTGTCATATACAGGTACATACACTTACCTAATAGCGAAATATCCAAATGGAGATCACAGAACTTAGATAAATATCAATAAACACATTGTTTTCAACCTATTGCGAAATCAACGTCCAGTGTTGACGGCCTATATCGGCGTAATTCGATTCGCGTGGACTCTGCATCGAGGAACGCCCACATGTTATTATTTCTACATCTCAGTGAACTTGTGAGCATCTAATATGTTTAAACCTAATACTTTAATAAGGTAAGCCACAACTTGTGACCTGTATAGAGTTACTAACTTAAAATGTTCACTCAATAGCTAAAATTATTAACCTGCTGTGATATTTATGTTGTCGTGTCTTCACCGAAGCAACCAGTCTATATACAATAAGCAGCCGATCAACCAATCATCCAACCAAGCCAATCTATTAACTAACCACGCTGTCGAAAAAATAACGAATATTGCTCAAATATCATTTTTTATCATTTCATGATTTAGTTTCTTTTTGTTTTTTGTTGCGTAACACATGGGTTTTTAACGTGATGTACATTATAAATAAAGTGATCCTATTTTCGGTGGAATTTCGACCAAAAGCCACTTAAAACATCTACGCCTACTAGTGGTAGAAAGCAAACTCTCCGGTAGATTAAAAGATGACTAAAACTTTAGGTTTCATAAAACACAAAAAAAATTGTCGCCAATGAAAATAAAAGAAATATGTCAGATTGGTTTGTTTGTTTTAATTCTTTGTTTGTTTTTGATTGTGGTTTAACGTCGTACTCAAGGGTAGTTCACTTATATGACGACGGATTGTCCACCTCACACTGTATACACAGCCTTATTACGGCGGAAAACCGGTATGAAACCTCGTAAAAACCACCCCGCCATTACCGGGCCATGTATATGGTGTCAATCACACAAATACTTGATGGTCCACAGACGGACTTGATCCCGTACACGGTAAATCAAAGGAGGATTAGTGAAGCGCGCACGGTATCACTAAGCCACGACCACGGGCGAATAAGTAAGAGCAGTAATTATTGATTCAATTGTACTTACCTGCGATATACAATCAAACTACTTATTTCTTATGAAGATGTAGCACAGAAACACACTAAAGAAACAGGATTAACTGAACCCTCAGCGAGTCAATTCTTCTTATTTATGTTCTGTGGCTATCGTTTGTCAACTTGTTTCACAAAATATACGCAACTGTAGTCCAGTTACACGTGCGGTACGCCCATCCGTCTTGAGCAGAGCCTGTCTTTCTCGGGTTGGTATTTCAAAATAGTGAGAATTCTCTACTGGTTGTCCAACTCACTCGACTTTTGGACACTGTATGCCCTCATATTTATTTACACTACTCGTGGTGTTTATGTCATGTTATACATTTACATGCTCATTAAAGTGTATTATATATCATCGTCTATGTATAATATACCAGTGATTAACTTGAGTGGTGGATTTATTGCGCAATCGAGATTTTAACTTTTTAAAATTCTATCATTTTTGCTGTCAAACCATTGTTATTCTGGATTACTTGGGACGTATCTTGTACTTATACAAGCGGAGAAAGATGCCAGGAAACTACAGCTCTCTATCAGCTGATCTATAGAGGGGTTATATACTTTTCAATATTAATCAAACTGACAAAGGGGATGTCGATTAATTAAACCTATGAATCGTCACATGTCCTAGATAAACCCGCATTAGCATCGTAATAGCCACCCCCGCGATTGCCGGAGCCACAGCATGTGATTCACTCAGATACCTGATGGTCGACAGACGAACTCGATCCCGTGAGCTGTAAATCGAAGTAGGATTAGCAAGCCCACACGCTACCCCTAAGCCAAAGCCAATATCGGTGTTACGTACTGTCTGATACAGAGGGACTTTTCGTCGGAACCTGTAGGTCATTTAGATTGTGTGTCTCTTGTAAGGTATACTTGTTGATGTGAAACGTCCCTCTATCAGAAAGGATGTAACAAACTTTAGTCTACTTCTCTGTCTCTGAAATACCAGTTTGTTATGGCAAGCCGTTTTATCACTTCTACCTTTATTCTACATATGTCGAATTAGTTTCGCTTTTATTTTACTTATGTACAATTCTTTTCCACATATGTGAAATTCTTTTTTACTTATGTTAAAAAGATTTTCACTTATGTGGAAAAGAATTTCAGATATGTAAAATAAAAGTTTATTTTACTTATGTATAATTCTTTTCAACATATGTGAAATTCTTTTTCACATAAGTAAAATAAATCACCAAAACCTAACTATTTCACATATGTGGAAAAGAATTTCACTTATGTAAAATAAACTTTCATTTTAGATATGTACAAAAGAGTTCCACTTAAAAAAACTGAGAAATGATTTCTCCCCACAGCAAGGGGCCGTATCCAACCTTCATTTGTTCACTGATCGTCTTGTGTAGACTTTTCAAATAAGTTCTTTAAGTGGCATTCAGAAGTTTGATAGTTAATAAGAAGTAAGAATTCCTTATGGAATGTGGATAGAATTCTACATATGTAGAATAAAGTTAGAAGTGATCAAACGGCTTGTCATAGGCGGGGACCGATAATCATACTATGCATGTGTGTAAATATTTAACTAACAAGACTGTATTTTGCCCCAATTGGAAGATGATTATATCAATTTAAGGGTTTCTAGCAAATTTGTTCTAGCATATATATTATACGCCACACTATGATCAACAAGGTCACTTTTGTGAACTTTCGTTGCCATTTTTTCCACTTTCTTTTCCAGAAGTAGTGGGATTAATCTGGACAATGCCGCCGCACACCAGCTTAGTCTTTAACAAGAATAATAGCTCTAATACGGTCATACATGATTGCTTATTATCTCAAACTTTAATTTAGATCGCAACAGTATGTTATTACAAAAATACTGTATACCCCTCATTTTTTGGTTGCAAATTCTGCCTTAAGGGGCTAATTCGTTGATGTTGATGATTTGTGTTACGGCTTAACAATACGTTTTTTATAGTTTAATTCTGATTCAAGGGAAATAACTCGCGAGGTATAGGCATTCACACGGCGTGCTAAACAAGAATGTGTGAACCGAACATGTTCCCTACAGAAGTCTATAAAATGTCAATCGCTATCGCTATCACCATCAATATACCGTTACAGCTACCGCTACACACACAACATAACACAGATTGAAATATATCATACAGATGTCTGTTTACCGTTTTTGAACCATACCGAATGTAAATAAAGATATCAAGATGAAGTGGACTTTTTACCGGAATACCGACACCGTTACTATAATTTGCTTTAAAAAAATCATAACTTTTTCTGTCCGTAATTTTCTCTATCCACTATAAACATGCGTATACGGTGACATAGAAATGACACGATTATACATTTTTTGATTCACTCTATCTTTTAACTACTGTCTAACTACTACAATTTCAGCCCCATTTAAAACAATTCTACTAAGTAGATTATTATTTCAACTGGAGTTAAAATATATAGCTCGGTAGAAATAGTTTCAACTTAAGGGTAACGATTGCTACGTTAGAAGAAATAGTTTTAATTAACTGGAATTAAAATATTTTCTACTAGGTGGAATTAATTAAACCTCAAGATAAAATAAAGCTACCTAATAGTATAAATAGTTTTTAACTTGAGTTAAAATATTTTCACCTGAGTGGAAATAATTTCAACTCAAGAATAAATATTGTCAACTTAGTATATATAGTTATAACTTGAGTTTAAATATTTTTAACTCAAATTAAAATATGTTTACCTGAAGCAATTTCAATTAAATTGAAAAAAATTGCCTTAGCAGATATAATTTCAACTCAAGATAAAATATTTCCACCTAGGTATAAATAGTATCAACTGGAGATAATACATGTTTCAACCTCAGTACAAATAATTTTGACTGGAGCTTAAACATTTCTACTTTAAAGAAGATTTAAATTCAACTCAAGTTATAACGTTTACTTATAAGAAGCCTACTGACGTTGATTATATTTCAACTAAAACATAACTACCTCAGTGGAACAAATTTAAAATATTTCTTCTGGAAGTTGCATCTATTTTAGTAGGAACATTTTAACACAAGTTGAAAGTTTATCTAGAATAGAAATAATTTTACTCGACTTGAAATTATATGTACTGATTTATTTAAACTCCACTTAAAATTATATCTTCTTCAAGTTAAAAGTAGAAATTCGTTTTGAAATTATATCTTATAATAGTTATACGTTAACTATAGAAATATTTTTACTCTAATGGCTTGTTTGTTTGATTGGTGTTTAACGTCATACTCACGGTTTTCACTTATATGACGACGGACACAAAAACAGGACATCACAAACAAATCTGTTTCCCGTTACCCTTTAGCTCGGCTAACACCAGGGCAACAGAAAGCAACCTCTTTTCTCGCCTCTTACGATCGACTGAGGAAGCCGAGGGAGTATTCTGCAGGGCCATGGCCCACCGCTCCCTTGCGGGGCAATATCTGACCAAGGTGAATCTATTTCTACTAATGTCGAAACAAAAAAAAACACACACACTCATGTGAAGAAAAATATATAGTCGTGTTACTTTTAAACAATTGTATTGTTCAAAATGTTATAGATGGGGGAGGTGGGGCTTAATTTCAAGCAATTTACTGGACGTTTAGAACAGTATTATTGTTTATTACTCAGTTATATTGATCTCGAATACAAATTTTAAATGAAGTCCTGTTGTCTGATGTTTAACTAGATATTCAATCTCTTCATGTTCGGTTTGATTATTTTCTGTTCATTTTTTAAATTTCAATTCAAACCTAATAGACTAATACAGATTTCCGCGAGGACCAACAAGCTTGGGTTTTCCGTCAGAATGTGTCTGAGATTTGTGTCAAATTGTTTATCCATGACAATAGTATAACTCATCTCATGTCAACATGTTGACCTAGTTATACCTGCTATAAAAAGAACAATGAGCTCACCAGGTAAGCTTACCTGTAGTAACACCTGTATCGCGGCCGCTGATTGGGCGAAATGTGTCGCGATAACCAATCCGTGGCGAGCTTTGAAGCCTTGTCCAAGCTCAAGAAGCCATATTGAAAGGGTTTGACACCTGAACTGCGTGGCTTGTTTGTTTATACCAGGGAATCCCTGCCAAGTATATCATTGATTTGAAAAAGTGTATTTATCTACCGGTATATATAATGTCTGTCTTATCAGTTTATAACAAAATAGTAATTACAGGTGTATAATTATAGAGATCTAACCGAGCGATTCACCTGTACCACTGTGTTACCAGTCGTATAATAGAGACAGGTACGGTCATTATAAAGCCTATGTTATATTGCCCTATACTAGGCTGTAATCGTTGACCTCCTTCACTGATTGACACACTTCTGTACAAGGTAAGTTTATATAGTTTAATATCAACACGATTCAGTTTGTTACATTACTCTGAGGACCTGTAGTTTTGTGTCTTATAATTTTATGGAATAACAGGATCTGATTTAAACAGTCTATAAATTATAATCATTTTCATGAGGCCCTACCGCGTATCCTTTATGCCATGTTTTGTAGTACCGGTATTTTCCAAACTATAAGTATTGTAATAATTAAACACTTGACACACAGTACTTAAAGAACTTTTGTTAAATAAAGCATTTGTTTTTTGTTTTTTTTTTCTCCACATTTAAGAAAGCTATCCTGTGGGGTGAAGGGTGAGTTGATGTATCAAAGATGACGTCTAAGAGCGAACGACAGCATATACTGGCCCAAATTTGGGCCACGCCCACTCCATTTGACTTGGACTTCCTGGACAAGGGCAAAGAAATCATCATCACTTCGACAAACAGAGACGTTGTTGATTGGTGGATGAAAATTCTCCGCTCATTCTTTGATGAACAGAGATTCTCTGAGAAGGCGGGAATGATTAAATGCAAACCGGCACCTAATGTGACCATGAAAATTAACAGAGTCAACGGGGCAATGAAAGTCTACGGAAGACATTTCTGGGGATGGTTCATGGCAAATTTTAAACAGATTTTAGAACAAGGAACGGCTGATATGGAGTCGCTTTCTGATGGGGCCACAGATAACTCTGTAACCAGATTCCTTCAGCTTGACAGGAACTATGATGAGGTAAGTTATGTCCACCATACCATTAGTAGGCCTAGTATCTACTTCCAGCATGTTTGTCAGTGGCACTTATTAACCCGAAACATTTTTAGATGCCCAGGTGAATAAATAATGCTTTGTATAGTGACACCATATACAGTATACTATTCCCAGGAAAAAAAACATGCACAGTATGTTGTATGTCAAAAATGACAACTGTAAGACAAACCCTGAATTGTTAGTTCTGTGTTAGGATTTATCCTAAACCTTACCATAACAATAAATCTAAACCTCAAGCCAACCCTAAACCTAACAATCAACCCCAAACATTATACATAAATCTCGGATAAGGACCCAATACAGATGTTGATTGCTGAGATTATTTTTCTAGGTTTCTATGATTAACACAGATTACAGTTGTTGATTTGACAATTTTTCCTGTTTTCTAAAATTGTGTGGCCCCGTGAGGGAGCGGGTGGGCCATGGCTCTGCAGAATACTCCCTCGGCTTAATCGGTCAATCGTAAGAGGCGAGAAAAGAGGTTGCTT
>JARFOD010103896.1:0-16201 GCA_031763545.1 Mopalia muscosa
TCTGTGTTCACTCTATTTCAAAACTGCTGACTTGTTACTGACAATATATTTGTTTACTCTTACATTTACATTAATATGTATTATTTAAAGCATATAGGTTGTTTGAAGGGAAAGAGACCTCTGTACCTTTGCTATTTATAAATCAAATGTCCTGATCATGTCATATTGGACAGAAAAGTGTGAATAAAACAGATGCCAAATAAACTCACATTATTAACATTTTGGTCTGATCCCCAATAAAATAAATGTGAAAAATGTACAGTATACAGTCCAGCTACTAGATTGATAAAATCAGTTAAACGAATTTGTTTGCGTTATCTTTAACAGTGCTTGGTAATTTGACTTTAGAGGGTCTCAAAGAAAGAGGAAGTGTAAATAGGATGGTAGACCCATACACCACCAAGATATGGTTCAGCGGAAGGGTGAATAGATGTCTAAATAATAATCAGTGTTGTATTTCACACATTGTTTTCCAGTATCTAAAGTATCAAATATGACAGTGTATTTATCGGTGCAGGTGATATATCGTGTAATTCATTATGGTGCCCTGAAGAATGCACCTATCTATCCACATGCTATTCATACAACATGGAGGTCAAGTAATTTCAACTGACAATTGATGTCCATACCTCGTTCATAATTAAAACTACAGTATATGTTCAACTATTTGTGTAATACCACGGCGTTCATGTATTTGGTCAACTTTATTGTCACGCAGTTTGTACTGTACATACTGAGTGTACGTACTGAATGTCAGAAATATTGGTCATGTAAAGGACAAATTGTGTCGGATTTAATTTTTAAATTATATTTATTTTGATGCCATTTGCATCGATACATTTTGTTTTGTACATTCTTCAACATATTTAAATCTATATCTATTCACATGTTTGGATATCCTTCTAAAGATTCTAGTTATCACGTTCAGCTTGAATATAATCTTATATCTTCCACTAACTCTAAAAACGACTTAAACTAAGTAAGTAATATATCAGATTTAACCACGCTCTGTAACCAACATATTGCGGACCAAACTATGCAATTAGAGGAACAATAATTTATGCCGGCAAAAGTCAAATTTTTACTTCCAGAAAAATTGATACAGTGCTTCGATTGACAAACCCAAAAATTTGCTCAACGTCGTTATATCTCGCAACGACATTTCATATAGTATCTAGATACTATGCACAATCACAGAATCGACATGCTTGTAGTTGTATTGTTTATACAGTTTATTGAATTTGTTAAAACAATGCCCTACGTTTATCTGTTATATAAATCGATAAAATAGTAAATATGTGACACTGTTTTTTTTTTACAATTTGTCCATCGTAAACATTTGTGTAGTTATACAATATAAAAATATGCGTTTTATTACCAAAAATACTTCAAATCCTGTACGCCTATGCCTAGAATAATAATGCATTATGAATTAACTCATGTCCTTCTTTCCAGGGTTCATTCATAAAGCGATGATATACAGGAGAAGATGTAATTACTTAATTCTAAAAGTAATAAGTCATTCCAAAACTTAATCAGAATCCTCTTTATTATGATGTAAATTTTATCAAGGTTTCTGTTGCATTTAGAAGTCGGGAGTACATAGAAAATTAGAGAGACTTAAGTATGGATAACATCTTCTTAATTTATTGGATACTACGTTTCTATCTCATTTCAGAGATCGTTATCAAGTACAAATTAACAAATTATTTGCTTGTTGATGTTAATTTGTACTTGATAACGATCTCTGAAATGAGATAGAAACGTAGTATCCAATAAATTAAGAAGTTGTTATCCATACTTAAGTCTCTCTAGTTTTCAAGGTTTCAGTTGTGATTGTCTGTTACCAATACTAGCCAGTGGCAATAGTTTTAATAAAAAAGATTTGTATGTGATTCTGTTGTTCGTATAGTATTTAAATGCATAGATACAAAATATCATTTTGTCGCTAAAGAGTTACTTTTTTATAACTGATGATACAACTGTGAATAGTTGGATAGTTCTTAAGCAGTGTCTATTATCTTGCGATTTATGGGCTAAAGGGAAACATACCACCGACGTTAGATAGTGTCCTGAGCTTTGTTTTGGGATGGTTGACACTCAAATCAATTGCGATTTTCTTCGCCTCATCGCTATGTCGTTTTGTCAGCAAATTACTCGGGATGCAGGGCAACACCTCAAATTATATAATGTAAAGTCTTGGGAATTTTTTATTTTTTTTATTTTATGGGACCGGTACGTCACCAACGTTTGAAGGCGATGTAATGCTCTGGTTTCAGTTAATCGTTAGAATTGATTCAATGTTTTCTAAGGTTTAACCATTAATACCAAAACCCTGTAAGTGTTAAATACTCGGTCCTGATCCGTTAAACAAAGTTAAAACGTTTACAAGCAGATCGATATGGGTCTATTTGCTCATCATTGTTTTATGTTCTATATAGCGCATGTTAGTTAACACTGTTTGTTTGTCGGTTTGACTCTGCAGATCATACTAGCTTTCCACCTATTGAATTCCACTTAAATGGCGATATTACTTTGATATTTGTTCTTGAAAACCGAGAAGAAACATGGCAAATACAACGACGGCTACCCCACAAATCTCTTAGGAAGTAAGGCGATAGGCCCTACATCTTTGTCTTTGGCGTGTCTTGAACCCTATAAAATGGGCGGATTGGTATGAAAAACATATATAACTTTGGGAGTTACGTTTAACGTTTAACAGTAATAATTGCATGTTCTAAACGTAGGTCATTTGTGTGGTCGTTTTGTCGCAGCACTAGTGTCATATTAATGAAATGCAGACGAGGGCGGCGTTAAACTCCAATCTAATAATCAGTATGTTGATAATATTTCAGGGTACAACAACCTATGTTAATAATGCTAAATTAGTATCAAGCAGAGTGGGTTCCAATGGACAAATACATGAAATAGATGCTGTGATCTATCCACTAGGAATGGCAAGAACATTAAAGAAAGAGATTGATTTTGATCACAAGTATAGGCACGTGTTATAACTTTATCAGATGGACATAACAAGATGGGTTATATAGATGGAAAAAATCATGAGATAGATTATGTAATGTATAAAATTAGACTGAAAGGTACAAATCAGGAAGAGGCTAATATCACATCAAAGTACAGGTAAGAATGCACATTCCAACAGATGCATACAGCAAGACTGCCGTGCAAATTACATTTGTTTTCAGTTTCAGTCACGTCTAATCACAGGAAAAGATTTACGCAAACAAAGGATATAAATTCATTGCATTTCCACTGTGGATATATACATGTATATTGTCCTCCTAATGACAGCAGTATGCCGATTGAGCTGTACATGCTCACATATTGCTTGATGCACATGGCGAAACATACGACATGAAGAAGATCCTGAAAACTTTTGGATTAACATCTGAACGATTTGTAATGTATTTATTGTTGCATTGGATAGCAGTTTGAATTAAGAAAACAGATTTGCTGGAACAAATCGTTTACTCAAGAAGATTATAAATGTTTTAACTGACCTTTATGGGTATAGATGTCGACATCGTGTTATTTATGAAATATCAAAGTTGGTCTAACCCTGAATGAACCCAGATACTCTAGTTGTTTTGTTCTATTGTCAGATAAGATAAATCAGTTGATCAGTCAATCAACCAACCAAACAACCAAACAAAAAACAACAAACCAGCTTTCTTTTTAATCAGCCAACTATCCAACCAACCTACCTATCTACCTACCTACCTACCCGCCTGCCTGCTTACCTACCTACCTACAGGTAGGTAACCAACTAACCAACCAACCTACCTATCTACCTTTCTGCCAACCAACTAACCAACCCACCATCCAGCCAACCGAACGATTAATTGATCGATCAATCAATCAATCAATCAATCAATCAATCAATCAATCAATCAATCAATCAATCAATCAATCAATCAATCAATTTATAAACTAAAAAATGCATCAACCTAATGAGAGGGAGGCAGTGCAGTGCAACTAGTTGCTGACATTTTTTTAAGTATAACACTTGATAATGTCCACATGTTGTTATTTATTCATTTCTTATTTCATCCAATCACAGACAAGCTTTGGAAGTGGAGTTTCTACGAAAAGCAAGACCGGAAGTTTTAACGCTGGAAATCAGATGTTTATTCAAGTGGGAAATTACAAAGGCAATATAGTTGCCATTAAGAACATCCGGAAAACTTCGGTACCGGAAACACGGGAGAATCGGATTCAGCTAAAACAGGTCTGCTTTCTTCACAAATCGAAGTCAATGGTCAAATCAAGTATAGATATATATATATATAACTGTCTGGATTTCGGGTACACGTGACATCCGAATCTGGAGTATAAACATTAACAGCTCGTGGAAGGGTTTTCCAAGGTGATCCAGTCAGTGAACACCGAAAAGAATATCCCATCTTCTTATGGTTCTTCTGGAATTCATTTTAAATCGGCAAAGAACAATGTATTTGGAAGGAAAATAATAAATACGGCCTGAGTTCATATATAAGCGCGGACGATTGGGAGATAGCTTTCTGTCGGCCTAGTGCACTTAGACAAAAGATATGTGCAACACGAAGACGGTCTGTTTGTCCTGTGATTTTCCTGTTACGATCGATCTTGATATCCTTCTGAAAGTTGGCTGGCAACCCAAAGTCCGGCGTAACACACCAATCAATCAAAGGAACAGTAGATATCAGCAACAATTTTACGCACACAGCCACTTGCCATTGTTTTCGTTTTATTAGCCAAAACGTGGATATCATTGCCTCCTCAGTACTCAGTAAATATCATCAGGCTTCTTATACCGCATGTAGAATGATACTCAGTTATAAGTAAACAAATCCCTATCCACTTATAATTCGAATACAGACAAGATCAATTGGGAGTTATATCTACATCGAAAAGATCATTTAGCATCCCTTTGTCGAACTTTATGTAGAAAGAAAATAGCTGTCTTCTCTGGGCTAGAATTCGGGAATTATTCTGCAGTGAGCCTCTGTATAGCTTAGGCGGTAGGGTGGTTAGCCTGTAACCGAAAATTGCCGGGTTCGAATCTTCATTTATTCAAAACATAATGCATGTTACTTTATTGCAGATGATTGAGTTGAAACAAGAGAATGTAAATGCTTTTATTGGGGCATGTATTGATTCTCCAAATATCTGTCTACTGTATCAATACTGCAGTAAAGGTAGCCTACAGGTGAGTGTCTTTAGACTTTTATATGACTAAAATAAGATTTGACAGTTGGACTGAAATATAACAATAATGCCATTTTTTTTACAGATAAATGGCAAAAATGTATCTCTTGCCCATCAGATTCGTATTTGATTGGGTTTTAAGCCGGATTCAAGAATATTTTACTTATATGTCGACGGATTGTCCACCTCATTCCTGTTACTTGGCAAACTTCGGTGGCAAACCGAGAGAAAACGTCGGAAAAAACATGCAACCCCGCGCTTGCCAAAGCAACCTCGTGTGACACTCGTATATCTGATGGTCGACAGGCCGACTCGACCCTGTGAACCGTACATCGGAGTAAGGTTAACCAGCGTACACACTAACGACTAAACCATGGCCGCAAGCCCATAATTCGCTGAAGGCATACCTCTATGTGGAAATAAAGAATAGATACAGTGAGTCTGAGTAGACCGTCTTCACATTGTCCGGATCCAAATGCGTATGACGAGACTTTCCCATTTCTACCCAGCTTCCGCTGGCGGGGAGAACGTGGCAAATTTTTAATTGGACTATGGTAGAAACAAGCAGCCAATCAGAAAGTCGTCCGTAAGTCAACATCGAAAATAAACCAGCGTGGCGCCACTGTCATCTAAGGTGTCTGTGATGATGTCTGGGCTCGTTAATGACAAAGATCGTGACTGTATATTACATGTGCGTATAGCCTTCTTGTCATCCTGTGTTTGGACTGCCTTTTACTTTTGCAACTGGATGTCCAATCTTATCGGATTGATTGATTGGTTAGTGTTTAACGTCGTGCTTAAGGTCATTTCACTTATATGACGGCAGTGTATTCCAACAATAATTGACACTAGCATGACCAAGATGTGGCGTAGACAAGATGGAGTAGCCAGGTTATGTAGATAATCCTTTTCAGTGTGCGGATACTTTTGGATATCGCACTAAAGACAGTTTAATAACTCACGATGATAACTCAAGGCGATAACTCAAAACGATAACTTAACGTGATAACTCAAGGTAATAACTCAAGGTGAAAAGTACTGATACCCCAAAACGATAACTTAAAGTGATAACTGAAGATGATAACTCATGATTATAACTCAAGGTAATAACTCAAAACGATAATTCAAGGTGATCACTCAAGATAATAACTCAAGGTGATAAGTACTGATAACTCATGATGAAAACTCAAGGTGATAACTCATGATGAAAACTCAAGGTGATAACTCATGATGAAAACTCAAGGTGATAACTCATGATGAACACTCAAGGTGATAACTCATGATGAAAACTCAAGGTGATAACTCAAAACGATAATTCAATGTGAAAACTCAAGATGAAAACTCAAGGTGATAACTCATGATGAAAACTCAAGGTGATAACTCAAAACGATAATTCAATGTGAAAACTGAAGATGATAACTCAAGGTGATTACTCAATATGATAACTCAATACGATAACTCAAGCGGATAACTCAATTAGCCAATGCTGCAGTTGAAAATACTAATGACAAATCAAAGCTATATGTTTTACGGCTGTCTGCTCTTTTTCAGGATATTTTAGAAAACGATGATATAAAACTGGACTGGGTGTTCAAATACTCCCTCATCAGTGACATTGTCAACGTAAGTTATAAAAAAAAATGTGTCGAAGAATTTAATGCAAAATAGTCTTGAGCCACCATCACCAAGGTCAAAACACTTTTATATAGGGTTACCCTTTCTGTATAAATCTGTCTTTCAAAGAGGCCTCGAGACAATATTACACCTGGGGTAGGAATAGAGGGATGAGAAACTTCGCTTCCGTTTAAATCAAGGATCCGTGAATGTGTTACTCGGTTAGCATTGTTCCATTCTATCGAGTACCAGAGATTAGGTCTACACAATTAATGGTGAAATTGAGAAAGGTTAGTAGCATATTCACTCATGAAATAAGAATGAAAGGAATGAAACTGAATTTTAGCATGAATCTTAGCCTACTTATCTGTTCGTGATAATAACTATACAGCCAAGATGGCGGCTCCGCAATTTGTTTTGTGTTGCGAAAAAAACCGGTTAGGTGCCCATACAGTGATCATGTGTATTCAAAATGGGTTTCTTTCAAATGGATATTATTTTTAGTAGTCCTTGTTATGAAACGGAAACAAATCATGTGCTTTCCCCCAAAATATAACCTTAAAAGTAAGCAATTTTATGATTAACATCCTAGCCTAGTAGCACATTCACGAATCGCTGATTCGAAGGGAATCGATGTTTCCTATCTCTCTATACTAATCCCAGATTACACACACCCAACAAAAACAGAAATCGCTTAACATGTTATAGGTACGCTGGTCAACGTTTTTGTTAGTTTTAATGAAACAAGCTATGATAAAACTACTTCTGAAAAGGCAGTAAGAAATTATCCTTTATGTGGCGAAGATTTTTATCTAAGGATCTGTTTTTAAATTAACAAAACTCATCTACTTCGTATATCCATATTATTGCTATTCCTTCCAGATGGGTATACCCTCTAACGGTTTTTTTAGAATAGTTCCTCATCCGCATACACTAAAGATCACAAATATACAGTCCCCAACAAGTGAACATCTAAACATGTGGAGGGGGCCGGTCTGTCAGTGGCCCAGACGGAATTTCACTTAAATGACAGTGGTATACACCAACTGTATATAATTGACAATAAATCAAAACATTTTGCTTTGTTGGCAAGTTCATCTTCTTCCAATTCTAAGAAGTGCTACACTCTACACAAACTGCCTCTCGATAGAGCCAAGCCTCATGACAAGTAGATTTACATACAGCCAATAAAACCTCCTCAACCTTTTTATATACCCCGTAGCTCAAGGTCTTTAAAGCTTCCATCTCGCCCAGTTTTTCGCAACATGCCCTCTGTCAAAATCCATTCGATTATCAGATATTGCGTTGGTTGACTCTTAAGGTCTTGCTGGGCCCCTTGGTAGTTTCAGAACACCTGTGTATTTAGTCTCTTATGCGGAAGAACATATATATCCTACCATATATGTGTATATTTTTAGGAAAAATTATAGCAGAATGAGTAAATGTCAACAGAAAAAAATAGACTGCATTTTCATAGTTTACCTCTCCTGATATATTTGCAGATAATTGTAAATTTTGTGTTTGTTTTGCTTCCTTCAATCAATATTTGAATTTAAGGACCCAGGTTAAACCTGGGAAAGGGCCCAAGAAGTTATTTACCTGGTACTTATAATTATTAGACCGTGCCACTTGTTTTGTGAGTATTTGTATTATGTCAGGGCTGCCCCAAGGCTATATGGAATAGTGCCCCTTCACATTGCACACTCTTTTTTAAATTTCTCAGTTTTGGTCAATTATTTATGTAAAACACAATTGTAATAGTTCTCCACCACAGGTTAATATTACTTTCAGTTGAAAAATTTCGTGTTAAATCTGATAGTCAAGGATTTCCTGCAGGTTGTTACTCCATTCTAAAATATAACCAATTTTACTTCCTACGTCGAGACATTGACTCTAAGATGCACACAGGCCATTTTGTTTTGCACTTCTTTTATTTGTTGGTCTGTGGCTAATAGGTCGCCCCAAATATTGGGGGAAATTAATGCGCGATGGCCTGGCATAGCGTACGAGAGTTGTCTTAGTCTCATCCACTATAGAAACTCTCACGAGAATACGATTGTCTGAAAGATATGGAATATCAACCAACAACTGAAAATCTAAGCTCAACATAAAACCTTACCTGAACAAGACTATAATATTTTTAATACACTTGAGCACAGCGAAATGACTTCAACAATAACCGTAGTTTGTGTCCGAGTGACGTAAACATAAAAGCTTAACTTATGAATGTGAATAGAATTTGCTACACTTTAAACCCTAACCAGACACCAACACCCTCCTCTCTTTCCTTCCCTTCATTACGACAAGCTAATAAAATGTGTGCTTTCATGAATATATGAATGACAATTTTAAAATTCTCCATAAAAAAGTAGCCCCAAATTTCATAAAGGGGCCCACTAATGATCTTCAGAGGGCCCTTGATGATGTATTGGAGGATGGGGCCCAACAATTCTCTTGGCGTCCCTGGTGACTATAGTACAATATATGCAAACATTCTCTTAAAAATACTTATCTATGGCTGTCATACAAAATATATTGTTCTCTCTTTCCTTGTTTGTATCTAAACGTGTTTTATTAACAGTGTTTTATTAACAATTAACCGCCATAAGACAGATTGGGCAGATGTTTTAGACATGCTGCTTACCCATTCTACTATAAATTTACATTCTCAAGGTGTGTAATATACTTGTTTTGACCTGTCAGTGGCTTAAACCATACACTAAAGCTGGGTGCTAATCTATGTGTCTATCAAGTTTACCATAGACAGGTTAAAGGGATTATAAAACAAAGGTTTAGGGAAAGAAACAGCTATTTAAACAAACTAAATGGTCATAAATCTGTGCTACCATATTGAGCACAGACCTGAGTCAACATTTAATATCTGTCAACCCAGCTTGACGAGTCACCTATTAGAAAGAATGATAGCCTGGGGTTAAAAAGCCAAGCTTATTCAGCTTTCACCTGACTGTAAGCATCATAAACCCAGAAAATTCATCCAATAGGTAGTGTGGTTTTCTACCTGGTTAGATCAATCACTAGATTAAGGCCTCATCTAACAGAGACTGGCTCATGTGGGTAAAACTCTGCCCAGAGGGTGATCAAATGATAGCTGCTACATTGTACTACAGGTCTAGTATGTGGTCCCCTGATCAACACACAGCATCTGCTACCTCAATTAATTACTATGTAACTCCCCTGGAGTAAAAAGTCACCACATCGCCAGCATACAACTAATTGATGAAAGATACCCATCTCATGATTTATCATTCTCACAACAATGGTGGTATAACTGTAAATAATCAGCCTACAACTGTCACCCATATTGGGCCACATGTGTCCACAGGAGAGAGTATCTCTGTGACATTCAAACCTAACCTTTGTCCATACAGGTTACAGACGTGACATATAATATGAACAAAATACCGTTAATGGACTTAAATATCGAACCAATGAGTCAAAAATGAATCAATTTCCTATCAATTACATCTGTTTCAATTCATTTTATTTACCAAAATCGTTATAAATATTTTGTCCATAGTTCACATCAACACTAAAAAATCATTTTGTTAAAATTGGGGGTAAAAATACTGAAATTCATTTTAACTAACTTTGGTGTATTAGCCCAGTGAGCATTCTACTCGATATCAAATATTAATGTCAATTCATAGCTATTCCTTTATAAACAATTTTTATAAGAAGAATCTATGTTTTTGGCTCTACAATGTCTGTGAACACAAACTTCTCAGCAAACATTTTTTTTTTGACCGAGTAGTTTGTAAGGATTTAGACTTAAGGCATTTATAAATTGATATGTTTAGATGTAAGAGATCCTGAGAAAGTCTAGTTGAAGGATTATAAAGACAAGTAGTTGAAGAGACTGGCTAGAAGTCTTGGCTCCCTTAACAAAGTATCTGTTAGTCCTGGAGTTAGCCTCAGATGACCTGGCAAACATTACTCTACAAATACTCAATTGTCAAGGGTCAATCTAGCCATACCTCTTTATACAGTCAACCTAAGCTAATATGTCCATGAAAGTGACATCAGGGATAAGCGGCCCATAAAGTTAACTCTATTTCAATAAATCTTCAACCCAGATAGAATAGTCTAATAAACAGTCAATTCTTTGTTAATGTCAGTGTACTATCTTTTATTTGATATGTACACTGTCTAAATACTGAATATCTCAACACTGCCCCAGACATACAAATTTAAATCCACCTCTTTAAACAGGTTTCATTTAGACAAGTTAAACCAGCAGGTATACATTATTTAAAAATTTAAACAACAAAACTATTGTTTTATTGGTGACTGTATAATGGCAACATCATAAACAATTGAAGAGAGTATAAGATTCATGTGTTTCCAAAGTAACATTCTCTTAGATAAATTTGTATGAACATCCTGATTTCTACTGATTACCAGTTTTGCTATAAACTTCTTTGCTCATCACCAACAGTAAGCATTCTGAAACATTAACATATTCATTCTTCAAGTTGTTACTGACTTTATCGAACAATTGCTGATGACGTGATAAACAAATTTAGAGTTGATTTTCTCAGACAAGGAAGTAAACAAAAGTTATCCCTATCCCTCACTCATCGTGATAATCCACACAAAGCATACCTGTGACACCTGTGGAATAGCAATTAACATCTCACTAAGTTGGTCTCTTTTATCTTTATTAACTTTTTCAAATGAATCTATATTTAAATTCTTTTTTTTTCCAATATGTTTTGAATGCTATGTTTTGGGAAAAAAGGGCAAACTCAAGTTTGTCTAAATCCATCTTGTTTTCATGCCAATGAATGTATTTTTTTTATATCAGTTAATTTTGAATGGTACCAATTCACTGCTAGTTTTAACAAAATGTCATGAAGACTTGGTTTTAGGCACCGCTCAAGTTTCTTGCTTAAAATCTTCCTAGACCCTTGGTTGATTTTGAGGAAAATATTTATGACAAAGAAAATATAGTCGGAACATTACTGTGATATATTTTTGGAAAGCCTACACTCAGGATATCAAATATAGAAATTTGGTAAAGATTAAATAATGAAGTTGATTAATAACAAAAAAGATTATTGTCAACAGAAAACAATAGTTTTGCCTAAGGTAGAAGAGTAGCTCTTGAATTTTTTCAAAAGCTTTTTTTTTTTTAGAACAACTTCTGTAGACATTTTTGTTGGTTTAACATTGAGAAATCATATTAAAATACAAAATATATCTATCAATAAACATTTTAAAAAATCAAGGCCTAACTTAGAAATAATGATACACCCATTTGATGTCCACATATAAAATGCAGCAAATTTGAAGTTTTTCAAGAAAAATAACCAGCTTTCTACGCAAAATAAGTCAAAATCCATAGTGATTAAAATATGCATTTAAATATTGACTATAAAATCTAGTGTATCATTGATGTAAAAACATGTGGTATTAGGTGTATTGTTTACTTTAAACAACACCTTCACATACATGCATTACAAAAATGCACTGAAGAGAGCCTACTCTACTGGGAGATCAAATTAATCCCCTACACCTTGTCATTAACACAATAATATGCTCTCTGAAAAACTAAATTAAAAGATTAAATTTGACCATTTGTAGAATTTAAATAAAACTTTTCATTGTCATCATCTGAAGTTGGCTGTCAATATGCAAATTAGTTTTTCGCTGTAGGAATGTGCAAAAGGTACAAGTAGCCCATTAGTCCATGACTGAGGTATGAAGTTTGGTGAAAAAATACTTAAATATTTTTTAAATATGCTCAAGAAACAAAAGTGTGATGGAAAACAGACAGTTAACCCAATTCTATATCTCCCAAAATTCTATACATATCTATTCAATGAGAAAGTGTATTACAATAATTTCGTACTGGCCATGTTGGTCCTCTAGAGTGAATATCTTTCCTATATGTCTCTAGAACTGCAGCATATTATAAAAGGCGTTTTGAAACTAACCAGAGTACCCAATCAGTTATAAACCAGTCAATACATATACACTAGGTAATAGTGTAAAAGACTGCTCTGCCCTTGGAAAGTTAGTTTGTTTGTTTGATGGGGTTTAAGGTCATGCTCAAGGGTGTTTCACTTATATGATGACGGATTGCCCATTAGACACTGTTCTTTGGTGGAAAAGCGAAAGGAAGCCTCCTGTAACCACACCTGCTATTGCCACCAAGCAGCATCATGTGCCTAATGGACTCACACCCATGAGCAATACATGGATCAAATAAGCGTCACCAAGTAACAAACTGAGTACTATAAAAAGAAAAAGTAGGTTTGCATATTAAATGAAGATGTTCAAGTACAAGAAACAATTATATGCATTGTGTGGAGTAAATAAAGATTAAAGACAAAACTGAGAGATCAGAACTAGATACAACTTTCAGCTCACTAAATGTTCTGACACCATTAACACTAAAAGTTCGGCCAGTTTACGTCCAAGTCCGTTAACAATCAATCGTTTCCCGTAATAGTCAGCAAGGTATCAATCTCTTGCAATGTTTGTAAAAAAAAAAATAATATAAAATAAAAATTGTAAAAAGAAGCACTCACGTGCATCAATAGGACCATAATGTACATGTAAGTTATTTCTTTGAGTGGCATTAAGAAGCAAGGATAGTAACATAATACGGTTTCAATGGATATAAAATAAACCCAGAACTTGTATATCCATAAAATAAACCTTGCTATGTTACATGCTAGTTTGGCCCTTGGACTCTCGCTTTGGGTTTCAGACAGGCAGACCTTCCTACCTTTTATGAGTATTTTCTTATCATTTTGAGTATTTTTGTGTAAAAGCATACTACAGAATATTCATTTTTGTGTGTAATTGATGGCAATTTGGTGTATTTAACATAAATTATGCGTACAAAATACTCCAGAATAGATCAAATAGGCCGGTCTGGACAGGGTAGAGATTGCCTGAACAAGGTGATATGACATCCCCCCTGGCTCCACCCCCAATGTTATATAACACTGTTTAATCATTTGTAACCCGTCTCAAACAATTTTGAGCACATGTTGTTCAGTTTCAACTCTGGTCTATTTATTCAGAAAAATACCCAGGCACATTTTTCCCTATTCACAGGCTAGACTGGTATGTCGTTATACACTGGTCAGTCAAATAATCTTTCTCTAATTGCTAGATCTAGATTGAATATTCAGTATATCTGGCACAAATTGTTGGTACTGGTATAATGTACCCATAAATAAATTCAAATGAAATCCAGTCAACAAAATCATCAGTCAGTGTTGACATTGTTATTTTTATACTTTTCTCACAAGAAATTAAAGGACTGTGCTGTGTGTATAAAGTCCCCAGCTGCTGGGCTCCCAGGTGGTCAATGCATTGAGATGACCAGACACAGCCAGACCAGAGCTAACCACATGTGGAGTAAAGGGAGGTCACTCAGGTTAAATCAGGTGCATAAATGGAAACAATGTATCAAGAAAATGTGTTCATTGGATACATTTTACAGAAAAAAAATAGAGGAAGAATGTGATATGAAATGCAGTGAACTCTGTCGCCTGCCCACTATTGTATAGTACCGGAGACTTAAGCCTATTGTCAGTGATGGGTGGTAATTTAAGCCAGATTGTAGGAGGTAGCTTTGTCGACAGCCTCTGCCTTCACACATTTAAACTCACATAGCATTGATTCCTTCATCTGTCCTGACCTGTGTCAACCACATAACTTCACAGAGGAACTACCAAGTGCTTGAGTCATGATCATATCATATATAACAATAAGTCAAGTCTACAGGAAATATCTATAAGTTTTACATCTGATTTCTGCTGTTTTGCTTCAAACATAATTAAATCTGTGTCACACATGTAAAATAACTAAGTTAATTTCCCAAATACTAGATGTCAGTCCCATGGTTACATCAGCTAATGTCAGTAAGTCACATTCACAAAACTCAAAACATTGGACAATGAAAAAATGTGTGGAAATTAACCATGTTCAACATTGCTGCAATATCTTGTGAGATCACCAGGAGGCACCTGTTTTATATTCAGGTTATGAGCCTGTCTAAAACTATTGAAATTGATGAATGCCTTGTAGCATCTATACTATCACTGGCACCCATCATTTACTATCCAAGCAAGAAATAGGCCAGGGTTAATTGTTTTCCCGCATTTTAATCATTTACAGCCAAATTTGCATTATATTTATGGAAATCTGGGAAGGGGGGAGATATATTTAACTTAAAAATTTTCGAGTAGTCGTGGGCTTGGGCACCCAAACTGGCAGCCCCCAAACCCGTTTAAAGGGGTCAGAAATAAATCTATATCATGTAAATGCAAAGATTGATTCACACAAAGCTAGAGTATAATGCCTTCATAAATTCCAATTGTTATGTTATTCATTATAAGCATATTAAATCAGATAAGACATTTAGTCTTGGTTTTTATAGGAGATTTCACAATATTAATAGGATGCATTTTCCACCGATGGAACCAGAGATTTAAAGGTTTACCCCTTGTCTTGACGTAGTGGTTAGCCTTTGCGCTTACTAATCCCACTGCAATTATTTGAGTTAGGTGCACAATTGGCTTTTTTCATATTTTCTCACGTTATTTGTCATGTACAGGCAGTCAGCCAACATGTTATCTATACCGTAACATAATGTTTTGCCTAGAATAAATGATTATTAAGTCAGTAGTGCACCATAATGAATTTATTGTTACGGGATCGAGTCCATCTGTCGACCATCAGGTATATGTGTCAGACGATTTGACTCATCGCAGGGTGGTTTTAACAAGGTTTGCTCCCTGTTTTTCATCGTAATTCAGCAAGGAATAGAATAAAGTGGACAATCCATCATCATATAAGTGACATAGCCTTGAGTGCAAAGTTAAACGCAAGCAAACAAACAAACTTATGCATTGTGAAGGGAGGGCACTTGTTAATCCTGTAGACATTAACCTCAACCTCAATTCTTGTCACTGGTGAAGTAATCAGGAAAGGGTAGATGTTCGTTGATATCCCTCTTATTACCCTACTGAATAACAGGGCCCAGAATATGACTGAAGAGACATCAAAATCTGGAAAACAGTTCATGTTCATTTTCTTTTTCCTACTCATTCATCTTCTTTAAAACTGTGAATACCCTTATTCGTCAAATCAATTTGATGAAGTGAAGTAGTTATAGATAAAAGCTTGATGTTGTTGCACATCAGACTTAATAGTAAAGTATAGTACTAACTCCAAAGAGAGATAATGATTCAGTTTGACTCAACGCTTTGGTTTATTGCTTAAACCATCATCACGAGTAATGATGGTTTGATAAAAAATTGAGTCAAAATGGATTCATTATCTTTGTTCGGAGTTACTATGTTACTACCGTATAGCCCCTTTCTTTACGAACTGGTCT
>JARFOD010103907.1:0-30626 GCA_031763545.1 Mopalia muscosa
AGACGGCATTTGTTTTGAATTTATATAATAAAGAAAACAGTCTGGCTTATTATCCGAGTTTATCGCTTTTGAATAAACCGAAACTGATTAATAAATCTACTTGGTGCTATGTAAATAAAATACAAACGATTAAAACCATCAGAGTTAGAACCAAAAAAGTATTCTTATGACGTTGATTGTTTGCAGCGTTCCTCCACACTTGGCTTTACAAATTGTCGACTATTCACTGCATGTCTTATGGTGTCAGCCTTAAGGTCTGTAACCCGTGCCCACGGGCACTTATGACCCGTGTATATCCCTGCCTTGTTACGCCCACTACCATCCCAACAATAGGTAAGTCCGTCGTGAAAGTCAAAACGTCAATTTTAGTTCCTGGTTAACATTAACCTTACTTTCTATAGATCAATATTCAGTACGGTGCGTACGTTTCAGCCTGGCTGCACCAGATGATCAAATACTAAAATAATTAATTTAAATATTTAAATCGTACAATGGGGTAAAGATGTATGCGATAATACAAGGTGCGTATTTGAACAAGAACCAATACCGTATACTGACCATGTTTCCGCAACGCAGTTATACATATTTTTTTTTAAGATACTGACACGCTCAACATCGCTTTCTACAGCCAAAGACATGCTTTAAGATTACACAAAACAGTACACAAAACAAGGTGAGGTAATATCGGCTTTACTTTGCTACCAACCAACCAGCAACGAGATGTTAATACATAGATTAAATATCATACAATACAATATATGGAATCCTTCAGTTTTACACTTTTTTTCTGCTCCGAACAATTTTGGATGCATAAACAAAAATGAAAGTATTAACTCGATCTTGTACATACTTTTTGTTGAATAACAATGCCCAGATTTTAAGTAAATATTTAGTAAATTCAATACATCGAAATGTAAATCTGGCTTAATGAACTGGATTTAATTAAAAATGTTGTGGCAAATGTTTATCTTAGGCATCTTTTTTTCCTAAAAGTTACCCTTTTCTTACCTTTTCTTATACACAGGATAAGGGAGTAAGATGTAAGTCATCTTAAGGGTTTAAAAAAATATATTTTTAGTATTTTGTAAGGTGAAGCTTAATTATTAAACGTTCAAGATATATTATACTTAGTCATAAATATGTTCTACTTTGGGAAGGCTTAGGGCATAGCCGAATCCTAATTACCAAGAAAGCGTTATGTTGATATAGGTGTGAATTCTGAGGCGATAATATTTTGAAATATTTTGACACCGCAGCTGCCTGTTAATAGACTGGGTGTCAAGTTCAGATCATTTAACAACACGATAGGGTTCCCCCATTGACGTAATCGACCACGTGACAGTATGGTCCGCGACATGGCGCGCGCACTGGTTCTTTCTTTTAGGAGTCGCGTGCCATATTACTGGGAGGGGCTTAGACCTTGCGTTAAACGATCGCCTGCAAAGCTGGTGCTCCCAGATCACAGTTAATCAAACAGAGCTCTCTATTCTAAAAAGAAATCTATCGATGTGCCAAACCGTATCTTAAACTCCCAAATCTCTTAATTAGCAATCTGTTTAACACCTAAGAGCAAAGCACCATGGCGTGACAGAAGTGTGCGATCTTGAGGCAAGATCACTCAAGCGCATCGAATACTTTCCTTGTAAAATTGTTTATGACAACACCATTTCTTTGGAATTCTCACCTTCTACTCCTATATACTTTTAAATTATTGTATTTTATTGCCCACAATCTTTTCCTCAAACCGAATAAATCATTGAAACTGCTGATTTAATATGTCTAATGGTGTTTTCTTGTATATGTATGTTTATTCATTAAAAGGATAACGTAGATTGTGAGCCTGCCTACCTTATATTGAACTATCTCAATGCGAATGTTAACGTCTGACTGGTTTTTATTTAAATTTGAAAAGCCCAATTTCATTAACAAATAGTCCATGTAAAGGTAACTTTTAATGAACATTTGGCTACAAATTTTTTTTTTGGAATAAATAGTGTGTGATATGCGAAAAATTTAATAAAATTATTACACAAAAATAAATGAATACATTTAAAATACTTCTTTATGAAACAAATATGTGCTTAACTGGAATAAAAACAGAGTGGTTAACTTGTGTTGGGTAACACTTATCGAGCGATTCGTATTGTAAACTTAGGCCCCTATAACAATTGGAAAACAAACTGGTTAACGCACATACTAGTACCGTCTTTAAAAATGATTGTTTGGCCAACTATATATATTATATTCGTCCTATTATGAGCTTTGATTGTGTTTATTTGTTTAAATAAAGTATAGGTGTTTTTCACCATAAACACTGTCAACTTCTTCGGTTTCTGCTTTTGTTCATAATAAATGTAAAATAAAAGTGAAACATTAACAAATAAAATTAAATAAAAAACGCGTATAAACTTACAATTACGACCGTGGAAAAAAATAAGGATAAACTCGTTAAATTTATAGTTCATTATTGTCGATATTGATCTTAGTATGTTAAAAAAGACAATTAAATATACATCCCGCTAGCTGTGTCTTAATAAATCGGATGAAAGACTTATTACGTCATTTGAGGACTCAAAGCAAGAGTATTCTCTCAATGTGTATTATGTCTGTCCTCTAGCTATGTTGCCTGTAGGTATAATTAGTGCAGAAGTCACCCGCCTCCGTCTTCGGAGCCTGTTGGCTTTAACAGACTGACATCTTCGACAATTATTCAACACTCATTTTCCCGCCCCAATCCATTCACCAAATAATTTTTGTGCCACAACAAGGCAGTGTTTATATACATAAATAAAAAAGACACGAATAATTAAAAAGTTAAAAGTTAAGATGTGAGAATTTCAGCTATATTATTTTCGTTTTCTTAGTTAGAACATATACCTGTTCAAAAAATTTTGTAGGTTGAAACCCGTCCAGGAATTGAACCCACGACCCTCGTTTACATTCATTTGTTCTAGAAGATTGCGTTTTGCAGGAATATATCTAACAAATGCGAAAATATACTATAGCAAAAATATTTATTTTGATCTAAATAACAAAAATACTAAAAACGCTTATCTCTGTAAATATTAGTAGCATGCGTTGTATGTCTCAAGTACAGTCATTGAGAATGTCGTAAAAACTCTTGAAGCAGTCAATATATTTATATATTCCGCTAGCATTACAATGGAAACGCTTGCCGACACGTTCCTCGCCAGCCAGCGAAACTGGATTTCAGAAACTAAAACATAAATTTAAAATCAAATCAGTTATGCTATTAGGGGCATGTGACTAGAACATTCACGATATTTTCTGTGAGAACTGTTAAACTATTTTTGCAAGTTTAACGATAGTGTCCCTCTCACCAAATTTTTGAAATTGAAAGTATAGAACAATGGAGTTTTCTATTTACTATACGACATATCTTTGTAGCGCATTTATTCGGCACCTCTATCAGAGACCTAATATACATCTGTCTTAGAGGAATAAGTCAAAGCTCGACAAACAAATGCAGTTCATTATTTAAACCTTTTCTTCAAATCTTCATTATTTATTCAGTGATACTGTGTGTGCTGTTTCCAAGACGTACAATATTGCTCCCAAAGCGATAATGTCTTATATAACATCATTTTCATATATATATATTTGTAATATACAGAGGTATTAAGAGATTTCAGCTCGGGTCTGGCTAGAGAAGGCAGTGCTCTTACCAATTGAGCTACGGCACCCGATCCGCACATTATTAACAGTTTTTAGCTCATTTTTGTTCAAAATAAAACTCCGTAGCTATGGAGGGTCACGGCTGAACGAGAAGGAATGTCCACGAAGTTAAAAGTTTCGAAATTCTCTCCACGAAAAGCACTGGCACTGAATTAGTCTGTTTTTGTTTTCCCCTAAAAATGACCTCCAACTGTGTTTTATTTTGACTGCTGCTATGGAAAAATGAAGACGAAATATTCAGCCAAAGTAAGTTTTTCATTGTTCGGAGTTGCATTATAATAAAGGTATAGTGAAAGAAATATTTGCTTGCCTCCTACGGCGTTCGATCGCAGAACCTCTGTATTACTGGACTTAACTCCCCTGAACGTTCTCCGAAGACTTACCCTTATTCTAGCCTAAGTAAATGCTGCCAATATCTCTACGCGATGCTGTAACAAAGCGCCACTAAATTGGCGTACCTCTGATACACTAGTAGATTTTCACTGATTGCATGGATTCGCTATATGGAGGTTAATATATAAAGAGAGTATATAGTGCCTTTAAAAAATTAAAAAGGGACTACAAGTCAGAGATATATTTTTAAAGAGGATTTAGCCAAAATAATGACAAATAAGCGAATAATTTAATTTCGTTAAATTATGCTACGGAAACAGGTCACCATAGATGGGCAGTCGTAAATTATTTAATGTTTGGCTAACTAAATTTTACATATGTTCATCGACACACAAAAAAGTAGTTTTTGAGATATGTCGTCATTTTTTTTAAAAGAGGCCAATGATTAAGAGCGAACAATTTGCCCCACCCAAATGTTAGCTTTCCCCTTTCAACCACACCCGCGTGACTTCTGGTGCAAGTGCCTCTATACTGATTATAGGCTATAAAGAACTAGAGTAAACCAAATCGTCCTTATTGTGAAAAAATAAAATAAAAAGTAAATAGTTCTAAAAGATATACCGTGTATAAAGAATTAGCAAAACAAAAAAAAACAAAAAAAACCCCGATGTCTCTATGCGTGGAAAGTTTCGCAATTTGGACGATGGTAGACTTATGTGGCACATTTTCCAACAAGATAGTAACATACAGATTATAATTTGTCAGTAAATAACCACTGCTATTGCAACAGTGACAGTTGACATCTGAAGTACTTGTTAGATAATCTTAGGTGTAAAATGAATGTACTGGAAGTATAATAAAATGATACGATGATTTAGGATTTTTAGTTCATAAATATTTACCAGCATTTGTTAATTCTTAGTTTGTTATATCATTATCACATGATTAAGCTTATTAACGTTTTTGTTTGTGCAGGCTATGCATGAAATAATTGTAAACATTATTCAACTGTAAATATATGATAACTTGGACATTTGTTATGTACTTAAATCCGGTATAAGGTTGTAACAAGACATGCAGTGGAATACTTCCAGGAAGTAAACATACAGTTATTATTAGCTACTTTATATAGTTTACAGGCGTCAGTATTAAGTTACTACTAGGCAATAGACATTACGAAGAAGGATAATTTTTTAAAATATATTATACAGTGGGCCATTCTTAAAGCGAATCGGTCGCGAAAATGAAGAGTTGACTGACCAAGGTCTGAAAGTTTTATCAACACAATTGACACCCTTTACAATTGAATTTGTTGTTTATTGTGAAATACAAAAGAACCCGGTTTTGTTGTCATAATAACTTATTATTGTTATATTGTTGGTTTTGTCTTCCTGTATATATTTTCTCTACAGTATAAGTAAGTGCTTGCTAGAGGTCCGTGTTCGAATCCCGCAATAGACAAGCAAACTATTCTTTCTCTAATTCGCAGTCGTTCTGTCGTTAGACCCCTAAGCTCTGGCGGTGAGAGCGCAGACCCTACAAGCCAGAGACCCGAGGTTCGAACACCGGTAGAGGCAAGCAAAATTTGTTTTCTTTTTATTGAAAATGAATTTATCTGGAGACATTGAAAATGTCATTGACGATGTGCGTGACAACACCGAAATGTCGTCTTAATAAAACCAGATGTTGCCAATCTATAACTATTTTGTCTGTGTTATGTTTGTAGGTAAAGTTAACTTCTTAATTTTATTTTTAAAACAAAACAAGCCCACTAAATGCTATAATCGAATGGTTTCTGATTATTTCCATTGATCAGCACTACTGTTTTAATTTCTACAAAAAATCCATTTTTATTAAATAATGTCTAACATAATTGATGACTAAAGCAGTCAAAATTTAGATTTAGGCTTATGTTGTGTTTCTTTAAAAGGTAATAAAAACCCGCAAATGTTTGTCTTTTTTTTACAGTATTTGGCTAATTAGGGAATTTATGTCTCTTGTCGGAGTACATATACTTGTAAGTAGGGAGTCTTATGGCGATTGTGAATTATATACAAACCAAAAAAACGTATGTCTTTTCAGAAACCAGAACACATAGGCTTTAAACGTCAGACTACGAGTAGTTTGTTTGAAGAGTCGCAATGCTGTCTTATGTTAACACTGGAGGAAAAGGAACTTTCCAGCATTATGGAAACGCTTCGTATCTTGGTTGTGCTAGTGTCAGTTATTGTATTTTTATGCAGCACTTTTTAACTTCAATATGCAGACATTACAAATAGTTACATGAAGAATTTTTCATATAAAAGATTGCCATAAGCAAAATTGTAAGTATCGTCATAAATTTACGTTTAAGAGTTACGTTCCAAAGAAAATGACAAATGAAATGTGTAGGTATTTATACTATGCTTCGGTCTTTTGGAAATCATTCACACTTATTTGCTCATAAAATTCACGCTTTACTGTCGTATTTTTTTAATTTTATATTTATTGGAGAATCACAATAAAATAGAGAGACCATATATGTGCTTTATATTTTACAAACGATTGCATTTGACTCAGTCTGACGAAAACAAAACCTCCTCCCACCTCGGAACTATTCAGGCATCAATGTCACAACAAAAGAATCAAAGCCGGATAAAAACTCTCTTCGTAATACTGCAGTTATTAGCCATGTAGCTGTACTGTACCGTGAAAATGAGCCACATGTAGCTCTTGTGAGAGCTGAAATAAACTCAAATGAAGTTTCTCTGTTCTCACTGCTGGAGTTTGATCGCGCGTCGCTATGGACCACGCCTCGTGCTCGAACAATTAGCTCAACGGCCAGCCAATGGGAGCGCGTGTGTTGAGCATTGTTATCAAGTATAAACCAAGCACTCTCATATGGACTTATCATTTCTGAACGAAAAGGGAAGCTGTGTAAGGCGTGATGAGAATCATGCAGAGTGTCAACATGGAGACGGGTTTGGATAGTTTAGAAGACAACAGTGTACGACCGAGTGTGACAGGCTGTTTACCCAGTCCCGAACCACCATCCCCGCCGATCAGACCAACTCTACACGAACTCTCTCAAAGCTCAGTTGATTCTAATGACCTTAACAAACCAGAATCCAGTTGTTCTTCGCAACTTTTATCTGGTAAAAATTTAACATTCTCGCCTGATCAAGTGGCATGTGTCTGTGAGGCGCTGCAACAGAAAGGAGACATTGACCGTTTAGCGAAGTTTCTTTGGTCCCTGCCCCCTAGTGAGCTGTTACGGGGCAGCGAGGCAGTTCTAAAAGCCAGAGCCACCGTAGCATTCCATCGAGGAGCCTTTCGAGAACTTTATGCCATTCTTGAAAGCCACAGTTTTGATAACTGTAACCATAGTTTTCTACAACAAATCTGGTATAAAGCCCATTATATGGAGGCTCAAAAATTAAGGGGACGCCCCCTCGGGGCAGTGGACAAATATCGTTTGAGAAGAAAATATCCCCTTCCAAAAACAATTTGGGACGGTGAAGAAACAGTGTATTGCTTTAAAGAGAAGTCAAGACAAGTGCTAAAAGACAGTTACAAACATAACAGGTATCCGACTCCAGACGAGAAAAGAAACCTAGCGAAGAAAACCGGACTGACGTTGACACAAGTCAGCAACTGGTTTAAGAATCGCCGCCAGCGAGATCGGACTCCGCATATGCCTAACCACACGAGAGTGTAAGTAAAGTCTAAGTTACATATCTAGTCAAAATCTGTTTGTGGTGTGAAATATACCGGAGGTTATTCTCGCCTATTCTGATAAAGTAGTCAAACTTTGGATGTTTGCTTTTAATCAAGTGATCATCCCGCCTCTCTCGCCTTGTCACGTCCCCCTTTTTCTTCTTGACAATCCCTGGTAGTCGCCTGTTGCCCTGCGACTGTGCTCCCGCTAGTCCCCCAGATCTATAAGAAAACTAGTTTGTTTGCTAAACGGGAAAATTCCATCAAAGTTATGTTCCTCGATACAGGCGTACTTTAATTCTAGGCACATTCGTGGTTTGAGGCGCAATTTATGTATGTATATGATTGAGCCGACTTCGTATATATCCCCTCTTCAAAGGAAGGCTAAAAAGAAAATAACACGCTCGTTGAATCTAGGTACTGTATTAAAGAATAGAAGTATAATCCGGCTGTCTGTATCCTAGATCTCACAATGCCATCATAACGAATACATGCAGCTTTGTTTTCTATTTATGTATGCTTAAGTTTATCCCATCTAGTCTGCAATCGTTAAGATTGTTAACCATGTGCTAAGATCGAATCAAAAAGAAATACCAAAATACAACGATTTTTTTAAGCGTGTAAATAAACTTTCTTTCTACTGACTTTTCTTTTGACAAAAAATGTTTAAAAATTAAATTAAATGCTAAACCGCATTTCTAGGTTTAATCCACATGTATACCCACATGAAATGTTGAACGGTATATTTGAGTGATTGTGTGTAGGTGTATTACATAGAGTGAACATAGTTAAAACTATCAATTAAAGCAGTCAGTCAGCTAGTTGTATAACTCGTATTTAATGCAAAGTTGATTTAAAATAAATTATATCATTTCGTGTGTATTATTACCAAGATCTTCAGATTTAACAATTGTTACAACTAACTGTTTTCTATACATTAACTGTAAATCTCAATTTTTTAATTTTTTAGTACTCAAGGTATACAATTTAAATACCACTTCTGTAAAACTTGATCAGAAGTTATTCGGATCGTAAAAAATACTTTGTTAAGTTAGCTGTACTTTCATCAAAGTAAGTTTTATTGAACGTATAATTTTAACGTTAAAAAATTGTAAAAAAAACAAGAAATTAAAAAAAATATATATGTGATTAGGTACAAGTCCGTTTCCTTTGTGTTGGTGTTTAAGTTCCGAATAAAGACACTTTCAACTTATAATCAAAATCACAATCGCAACTGATATAAGCTTAGATAAGTTATCTAAGTTATTATAACGACAGTAAGTAATTTCTTACATTAAAAAAAAAATAGTAATTTTAAAAAAAAATCTGTATTGAAAAGAGAAGGTACAGATTAGTTAAAATTATTCACTTAATAGCCTGTCTGTATTCTGTTTCATGTGAATTTACTTTGACCTTGGTTGTAAGATTCCACAGAACTCTTTCATAACTCTTTCCAATTTTCAATATATACAGAGCTAAATCCTTTCTTCTTGGAAACATAAGCTTTTCCTTTGATTTATTTGTCTTTACCGGAGTCCGGCGTTTATTTAGACTTACTAGCCGTACATTGATTTTATAAAACTTTAATGAACTCCATTTAGTAATTTTCTTAGACAGCGAGTCTTTAAGAGTATATTTACTTGGAAGCGTCTCCTGAGACGGGATGAATAACTACGGTCTTCAGCTCAGTTAAAGCCACGCAAAGCCGATTAGCCTTCTATTAGATCATGTTTGTTAGTCCAAGGGGAATTCACGGCTTTTAACTGCGAAATCGACGGTCTGGTTTGAGCTAAAGTCTTCCAACTGATAAAGTATGATTGTCTAGAAGCCAGATCCGCGTTGTCTGGTCCACGGGGTTTCCACCATTGTCTACGGCCACAACCGGAAAGCTGCGATACCGAACAGAAACAAGCTTTTACATCTCAGTTGGCATTCGGATAATTTAATCATTGCGCTGTCCAACTTGCATTCATGCGATAAAGTCTCTTTTTCTATTTGCATTAATATTTTTCTGTTCAATAATATTCTCTAGCTGACTGCAGTCAGATCGAAATAATTATATAGTGTATGTATATACGAATCAATACGTTTTGGCTGTTAGGCGTATTTATTAAAACACCTTACTTAAAAAAATGCCATTAACATTGACAGCGAAAACAAAATATTTTTGTTAGCAATGACATGTTGATTTTCAGAGTCCATTTCAAAACAAAAAAAGTTTGACAGTTTTGAAAATACATTCGTTTTTTTAGCACAATAACGTAAACAAAGCGTATATGGTAAAACCAGATAGCTGTTGTACTGTTATAGCCACGAATTGCCCATCTAACAGCAATCGAAAAAGCGAAAACACACTTTTAAAAAAGTAAAAACCATTGAGCACAGTCTCTTCAAATGCATTATATAGTTAATAATCTCCCTTTAAGATGTCTAACTTTCCTCACCCAGCTGCATGGTTTAAAGTGAGGAGAAAAGCTTATTAATAGTTTAAATAAGTTGGCACTGTTAAATTTTTAGCGGCTCGGGATGCAACTATTATACAAAAACAAATGCAACTACATGCACGAACACAAAGATAGATTGTTTTATTCTTTAAAAAATTTGATAAATTTTAAACATTTTATTGATAATGGTGTGTAAGAGAAAAAAATAACCTATAATATTTTTTTCAGTATGGCCATAAGTTTATTTGGTTCGGTCAATACTTATACAATAAAATGGAGAATGGTATAAAAGACCATCATGAAATAAATTTAAATAACTAATCTCAATCCGATATGTTGACAATTTTGAGATTCTTTAAAGATAAACTAAGAATTGAATAGTTTTAATAGTTACTCGAAACGATATGTATGGAAGGTTTGGCTGTTAACATGATACAGATCATTGTTAAACGCGTGTCTTTTTTTCTCTTCCGTTAACAAGGAGTCTTTGTGTCTATTAAGAGTATTATAGAACCAGAGGCTTTCTCTTCTTTGTGAATGAAATTCCTGAGATTTCATTTGCTATAGCACTTTGCGGAGTGTTTGTTTGTGTCCTTGACTAGCTCTTTCTATAGTTTTTGTGAATGGAAATGGAGTACACCTATCTATTTGGTATACCCACGATCTTTTCGTCTCTCTTAGCCATGTGTTTCTTTCGCTATCGGGCTCATCGTTTGTACAAGGTATAAAGCTCCCGGCACTGACATTTTGAAAGTAGCATTATCTAACTAAACGTCACCCAACAATGTCAGACCGGTCTGTTTATTTCCTCTGAGACAAAACAGGGGGATTCCATTCCGCTCCCGCCTGGATAACATTCTGCAATAAATACACTGTTTTCGATAACGAAAAGGATGAACAAAAAGATTGCCGTAGAAATGAGCAGCAAAACAATACCGTACAGTGTGTATTTTATAAATGAATTAGAGTACGGGCACGAGACATTGCTTCTTTACATAATTATATTGAAAGGGTATAAATACCTTAAGGTAACAATATCAGTCGAAATCTCGCAAACCACACAGTTTGTCCGCCTGCAGCGAAACATAATAACAAGCCATGTCGCATTTTTTTGGACCGCAACAAATTCATTTAACTGGTTAACTATTGTATTGAATAGGAAAGTAAGGAATGAATAGAAAACAATCAAAGTTACGATGGAGAAATACTGTGGTATTCTGTTGAATGAGTTGATAAAATGTCGAAACACTATTTCTTTGAGCACAATTTTCACGATTCCCATTATGTGTATCTTAAAGCATTAAATAGCAATATACGTGTAGACATGCATTGATTTTTTTTTTTTATAAATATGGAATATTTACTTGATTCAAATTTTCAAACTATCCAGATTTAAATTTTACGGAATTACACGAACCGTTTTGCTGAACGTCAATCAAGGACTTGTACGAAACCTTATCATACAGCTACTTCAGCTAAAATATAGTATAGTTTTTGTGTACGAAGAGATTTATATATAGGTATGTTACAAAATAAATATTTTTAACCACTAGCAGTATAACTATATCGTTTCGAGATTAATTTATTTTAAATACGGCCTCTAAGCGTTACCTCTATGTTAATATTTCTAAACTACCTATGTTTTATTTATCATAGATGTTAATTATAATTGAACTGAAAGTTTTAACTATTAACGATATACATAAGTAATGGGTAATCACCCTTCTTAGCTGAGGGATGGAATTAAAACGTATTTAAACAAGCCCGGTTTTGGAATGTAATTTATTCTGTAGTGTTGTGACGCGTTAATTCAGCAGATGATGTTATCTTTTCGCGATTCTCTCTATCGCGGCTTTCTTGTTCTCATTCACAACAACACAGCTACAATGGCAGAGTGGGAGAAATCCTTGTGTCCACAGCTCCAGTAACCACTTGTGAATGGGCCAATGTTGACAGTATCGGTAGCTTAATTTCCTCACCAAGTGTTCGCGAACTGGTTGACGATACAAGGGACAAGTTTAAAGAGAATTGAGGGGATGCAGTATGGAAAATCATGGTCGGTAAACTCGTGTGTGTAATTGCGGCGGAAATCAGTCCAAACTTTTCCAGCTACATCAGACACGTCGCCACGCCCTATTATTCCATTCCAAATAGTTTTTGTCTAATTTTCACAAATAACTTAATCGCTGAATAAATGATGGGATTTAGAAACACCTTGAGCCCGTCGTTGAAGGTAAAACGACCTTGAACCTGGCAAAGTTACGCGGGTTTAGTACAGTTTTTAATAGCAACTTTGTACTACACCATCAGTGGAATTAACGTTTAAAATCATACCGATAGCAAGGGTGTACATGGTCTGACAGAGATGCTGGGGTTGACCTGTGCTTTCAAACTGAAAGGCCTTCGACGCATGACAAGAGTAAGCGCAATGATAGACTTTTTCATGTGTGGATATTGGACTACGTGTCTGATATTACAATGTGGCAGCACCTTGGAATTAGGGACTAGTCACATATAAACCACATGAACCTGCCCTGTGACTGTTAAGCGGATACCACATATAGACGATCCCTGTAAGCCATATGGACTTGCCCTGTGACTGTCCTACAGATAACACGTGAACTCCCTGTCACACCAAAGCCACATGGACTTCGGGCTTAGCCAGAAATCAAAAGTATGGTGGCTAAATGGTCATTTTTAAACACTTTTTCGCCCTCTTCAAAAACTTAGCTGGACTCTCTCTTAGTAATCTCATTTACGACAATTTACTCTTTTATGCTATTTAATATCATGCAAATATATGTTAAATATACTATTCAATCATTGTAGACCACTACAAAAACAAAAGTTATTCCACGGCCGACGTTACGATGCCTCTCAAAGCAAAACAGAAAAAAATAAAAAATTGTATTTATCAATACGTATTGTATATAAATATCTATTTATGATAAATTCGGTCGCACACATTTAGTAGAATAAATTGAACAGAACTCGTGATAGGGGCGTGTTGCTTGTATCATATCAGTGCAGTTTATCTCGGCTAATCCCAAACCCGGAAATCTCACTTCAGATTGGGAGGAAAGACGTAAGTGAGCTATGTCGGAAAGTTGGCAAAACCAGACTAACTTCAGTAATTAGATACAGAACCAACCAAAATTGTTGCCCACAAATTTGGTCATAAAAACATTTCCCCCCTTTTATTAAGTAAACACGTTTTCAAATAACACACTGTACTTGGACTAGTCATCTTTTCCAATTACTTCCTTGTTTTGTTTTTTTTTTGTTCCATTTTTTTCTCTTAAGTCACGAAACTCAATTCTTTCAATTGTTAGAGAATCAGAGATCTTGTGAAAGGATAATTTTGGCTGGCAGACCAATATTTATTACCAAGAATTACTCATGTCGGTACAAGGATGTACAGTAACGAAAACTGTTGACCAAATAAATCTATATACATTAATCACAATGACTCAGAGATCATTCGCGGGTGGTTGGAGGGGCCTTTATGTTGCCCCTGGTGCTCTCAGAGCTAAAGGGGAACAGGAAGCTGATCTGTTTGTGGTGCCTGTTTTGCTGCCTGTTATTGTTCTGTATTTGTCCCGTCCTGTCTTTGTTTGTTGCCAGTGGTGTCGAGGATGGTTTTCTTCATCCATTGGGCTGACACGTCGTCATATAAGTGAAATACCCTTGAGTACGACGTTAAACCACAATCAAACAAACAAACAAACAGAGATCATTCAATTCACAGATCAACGGATTCAATCCATCGCCGTCTTACCTCTATGACATTGCGTATAGACGATTTGGTCCTAGACCAGTAGGGCCTACCATATTTTGTAGTGATATTCGGTAGATATCCGTACATTGTGAGATCGTCATCAGGCATTTACTAGTGTATAAATACACCGGGGTTATGCAACGATGCAATACAGTTTCCGACCTATGCGATTCCTGTTCAAAACAACTAACAAATTGAATTGTTCTAAAATCAAATTTAGTCTTCTGCAATTTTTATTTTAACCCACATTATGCATTTTTACGCAACTGTATATTTATATAGCTATGGCAAAGAATAGAGCTCGGCGCGTGTCTTTTTGGGAAACATACGGCATGGGTTTGAAAGCTAAAGAAGGTACTTGATAGTTACACAACGTGTACAGATAACATATTTCAATATTTCACATGACTGAAAAAAAGTAAGAGTTTTGGGGCCGCGTTCTAAGTGTTTACCATATGAAGAATACATGTATATCCCAGTACAAGAGTAGTGTTACTCCGAAGAACGAAAGACTCATTTTGACGTCAATATTTCGGCGGTTTATTTTGCCATCATCAGAAAATCTGGTTATAACATATATATATTGTAATAGCAGCATGTTCGGTCATTAACTGACATTGAATTAATAAAAATTCTTAACTGGTGACCCTCATAAAGGACCCACTAATATCTCTAAGATCCCCTTACGCAAGGTCCTGGCGGTGATTGTTGACTGTCAGTTTTCGGTTACACTCGACTAACTTGTTACATGTGTCCCACCGCCCCACCCACCTAATACTTGTATACTTCCTGGGCGATTTTGAATCAACGTACTCAAGCGAGTTGTAAAAAAACGCAAGCAATACTACATATAGTTATATACTCCCGAATAGTTTCTTTCTTTTCATTTTCAAAATATATTGCTAAATGCTTCGAGCTATTCTACTGCATTTGTAAAATATATAGATGAATATGTAGCTGTGTGAGTATGCGCACTGGTCGTGCTAAAGCCAGAGACCCGAGTTCGAAAATGTTTCCCCTAGGCAATACAATTAAGGGAACACATTTTCGCATTTCATTTGTAGTAATGAATAAAGGTAATTGTTTTTCAATTATGTTTCAATTAATATATATCAAGAAATTAAGATTATTCCGCCAAAACATGTGACGTAGCCATATGGGGATTGAACAATGATTTTTTCCCTATACGCATACCTCGTCAATCTTCTTACCAATCAAGTGCGTTAAATTTTTCTGCATTTTAAATATATTTTTAACGCTAAATTATATAACAAAAACAACATTTCAATTGTTGAAAACATGTCTTTCCGGCATTTTTCGTCAGATAAAAATAAGTTAGTATTAATGTTTGTGAACATTTAGGGTCATCAAATCGCCATCAGTAAATGCTGTCCATCCTGACCACTCAGCTAACTGGACTTCTAAATAACAGAAGGTTTCCTGGTTGAAGTCACTACATATCGGAAAAGAGGGCGACAGAGCTCTCATTCGATGCGATTCCCGGACGGGTCGCAGAAATCTCTTACATTTTGCAAACTTCAATGTACTGAATTTGACTGACAGGTGACTAAGTTTAGATAGTTTAGCATGCAAATCTCGTATCAATTCGTGATTTTGCCGTACACGACCGACAATCCCGTTTCAGTCTACAGAATTATCCTAACTAAAATCTTTCCAAAGTGCAACCCAACAACAAGTAAAACACTGTCGTCATCATCAGATTCTTTCGAAATGACAGAAACAATTATTTCACACCATACTCCTGTCTTACAGAGCTGCCATCCTTTGTCATGTAATTTCAAGAATAAACAGAATACCGTACTTTCCACAGTAGTAACTACTGTAACAGCTTCGGCGGTCAACGAAACCACACGATGACGTTCTTTATTTTCTGACAACACGCATGTTATGCCACAAACCATTAGTATCTATCATACATGATGATGTGAGGGTGGCTGGCTGGGAACTTCCTGTTGCCATGGTGTTCGCAGAACTTAGAGGCAGTGAGAAGCCGCCTGTTTTGTCATGTCCACCTATAGTCTTGTGATAATTTTCCTCAGCCATTATGAACTGGCGCGATACAATGTGAGTGAAACCACTTTAAGTACGACAATAAACCTCAATTAAACAAAAAAGCATAATGACGGCAATGTGACTTTATTGGCATGCATTTGTCGTGACAAAAGCGCCATTTCGCAGATTAGGCTAATGTGATAGATATGTATACAGATATTGAATAAAGAAGAGACAAAAATTTGCGTGCCTCCACCGGGATTCGAGAATGGGACCTTTGGATTACAGGCCCAACTGTTATGCAAATATGTAAACGCATTTTTGAGTAGTGACACTCTTATCTATACACAAAATAAAACATTATGTTCTGTATTTTGTTATATGTTTGGCAGCTATTCGAATCGCCGTTTGGTTGTTGTTGTTGTTGTTGTTGTTGTTTGTGTTGTTGTTGTTGTTGTTGTTGTTGTTGTTTAGCTATCCGTCTGATATGACACATGTGCATATACATGAAACCAAGTGGATTTTTAAGTATCGACATATATTAACAGTTATATGCTTATTTTATTCGTGACTCAACGTAGTTGTATCGACCACTTAACGTTGTGGTATTTCAATGATTTTAGTGCACATGTTCATACAACAAATGTTCTAAATTATTATTTATGGTCAATAAATCATATCATATCAACCGCTGACCTCATAGAGATGGAAATTGCGATTTTTCTATATTTACATATATATTATATATATATATATATCGCATATAGCTGTTGAACCGTAATCTTGTTATCTCTGTCTGTATTTGACACTTGCAGCCGGAGTGTATATAGATTAGCAGTTTATTCTTGCCACTCTACACAGATGGCGGTTTTGTATAGCAGGGTCTAATTTGAAGTAATTTTCTCAGCGGCTGTCACTTGTAGAAAGTAACACTGGCGTGTTCTCTAGATCTTATCTATTTCATGTATTGTGCTCTTCTATAGACGTTTATCCAAGGCAATAATTTAGGCCACTTAACAGGTAGGGTGAAGTTGACAATGTTTGGGTACCGACTGCAGAGTCTTTGAAAACATTATAGTCTATTTGGTTATCTGCCGAGCCGTTGACTGCCTCGCCTAACCTTAATGAGCAGCAGTCGTGACAGCCCCATCGTCCGGCAGATCAATTCGCCGTATCTCTTCTCCCTTTATCCATCTTGAAGACTTTTCACTTTTTACACATCACGTCCCTTTCTCATACTGTGATTAAATAAAATCTTTTATTGTATAACAGTAATATTTCAATATTATTTTATGCGATTCTATACTAAGCATACGTGGCCCTCTGGCTAAGGGCAGTTTGTTTGCAGTGTAGCTATACTGCTTGTACTTAACAGGAGCTAGCGAAACTGTCCAAGTTTAGTCAAACGCTTCAAACATAATAGTTGGTCTAGAGAAAATAATGGTTGGAATACACTGCACTCGCATAAGTGAAATACTCTTGAGCATGGCATAAAACACCACTCAATCAATCATGTTTTCAATCAACCAATCAGTCAATCAATCAATCAAAAAATGTGTACGTGTGCCACAAGCGACTTAACTGTGTATTATACACGAATAACTTATTATTCCATTCTTTCTTGCCGTCATCGGGATTCGAACTCGGTTCTCTGGCTAGCAGGGCCAGAGCTCTAACCGATTGAGCTACAGAGGCTCATGCACTGTAGAGCGACCACGAATTTTCAAGCATTATATTCGAACTTGGGTCTCTGGCTTGCAAGGCCAGCCCTCTAACCGACTGAGCTACAGAGGCCCACTGTAGAGCGAACACGAATGATTAAGCATTATATTTTATATTTTGAATAAATGAAGAAAGATATATGTGTTACGTATTTGATCTATATTCCTATACCGTATATAGACTTTTATTTCGTTGACGATGAACACAGTAACTATGTCAGATGAACGCATTTTTATGCTTTGCATGTCAGAGTAAGGGCTGTCAATTTATAGTATTCCTCAGGTGCTATATTTACGTAAGACTGTGAAATATAAACTCTTGTTAATACCCAGTCCTTATGATGTGGTTTATACTGTAGTGTATATTGTTCGATAACCTGCTTGGTGTCACCGCGAATCCGATCTACATTGCCTTTATACTGGACTTTATTTATTTACACAGTTATAGGAATTTGATGAAATACAAACAAAATACGAGATGATCGTTTTTTGTTATACTTCAGTCGGAGTTCAAAAATGAATTCTCTTTAATGTATTCAAAGTCACGTTTCAGAAGCCTTATTTCAATGCAGCTACTCTAAGATAGGTTTTCTAAATATAAGCTGCGATAAAAAACAGTGCCTTGGTCAAATTTCAAAGTTGATTTTCATCCTATTTGAATATTAATCAAGTTGATATTAAATTGGATAAAATTTTGTCACGCGTTAGTGACTTGTGGGATTACATTTAAAGTTAGGGGGCGTGGCGCAGGGGAGATTTCAGAGACCCATTCATTATGGGATATATAGGGCTTTACACGGCTAAATCTGCACAAGAAATAGTTCACGAAAACTAAAAGGAGGAAGGGAGTTCGTATCCTATTCCGATGTCGATTAGAGACTTCCTTTTCTGTAATTATAAATCTAAACGAAACTGACATTTTTGTTTTACAACATTAGCCCCTTCGCCATGCTTTCTAGCCGTAATATAGTGTATGTATGCATTTAAAATTATGCCGTATATTTTAGTGGTTTTAGTTGTATGCATTACAAGGAAAAAAAAATTCCCACATATTTTACAGTCATTTTAGCTGTGCATTTCAAATATAACATTTTATATTCCATATTTTACAGTCATTTTAGCTGTGTATGCATGCATATGAAAGAAACATTTTATACCACATATTTTACAAATGTATGCATTTCCATGTAAAACATTTGATCCCACATATTTTACAGTCACTTTAGCTGTGTATGCATGCATATAAAAAAACGTTTTATACCACATATTTTACAATCATTCAAGCTGTATACAAAACTGTGTATGCATACAAAGGAAAACATTATCACATATTTTGCAATCATTTTACCTGTGTATGTATTCATTTCAAGTACAAGACTTTATAGCACATATGTCATTTTAGTGCATATGTGCAGATAAAATGAAAAAGTTTATTGAATATATATTGTTTTTAAAATATCGATTCGGTCGTGCGTAAAGAAAACACATATCGTTAGTAATCATGCAATATATTTTGTGCTCTCTGTGAGGATACAATTTCATAAAGCGTAAAAATGGCAAACACTGCTTGGGTAACATTTCTTAAGATAAATTAATTTTGTTTATAATGCTATAGCGAACGTTTGATTATTTGACAGCTGTAACTAAGTCCATCAGGTTTCATTTCTGTCGTTACGTGCAGCTGTATGCTGGCTTAAGCCAGGTTACAGAGTATGGTTAACACGACATCCATGTCAAGTTGTCCAGTAAAGTGTTTTAGATAAATATATCAACCACAAACTTAAAAACGTTTAAGTATATATATCCCGTGAAAAAATATCCCGGTGGAGGCAAAACACCTTTCTCTACAATTTCCTCTGCGATAACAATATATATACGGGAATTTAACTAAAACATGAGATGATTCATCGGTTGAAATGAATCGACATCCAGTGTGTTTAAGTTTCAGAAATATACATATTTCTTATAATTAAACACAGAGCATGAAACATGGATTTCGATTAATGAAATCAGATGAATCATATACAATCATGCAATTGAAGTAAGTACTTAATCATTTGAAGAAGGGGGTAAATATTGAATCAGTAAAGTTATTATACGAGTATACACGTGCAAGTTAAACGTTATATATGTCGGACTTTTTTTTACGAGAACTGGTGTAGGGGTGGCAGCATTGTTTCATTTGTTTTTTATTGTTCAAAAACCTAATTTCTAAACTGTTACCAATGATATTTTATGTAATTCATTATTCTTTCTTTATATGGCAAAAGAGTTTTTCGACCTATTTTCCGAAATTCGCTGGGGTGTTATTTTTTTTGCAATATAGATGAATATGTGTCAAAACGTATAACATTTTAAAAGTTAGATTTCACCCACGCTGTATTGATCCATCCGCCAACTAAAAAGATCTACTAGTATCAATTGCATGCGTTCGAGATTTATGAGATAACAGAAACGCAAAATGCCAAACATTTTCAAGCAATCGATATTCGCTGTTGAAATCTTTGGTATATCTTTGTTTAGTATGGATATACCATCCTTCGGTTTCTGAGTTACCGGTAATGCTGGTTTTAGCAAAATTATAAATGGACCAGCGATGGTATATTGTACAACACACAACTGCAACTGTCTCTAAATGGAGTTGAACCATCTCGCACATTATGTCAGTGGATGAATAGAGATAAAGCCCTCAGCGGGTGCGTTCAAAATGATGATCTGCAATAAAGCCGGCGGCGTAGTCTTTGTGAAATCCATAGAAATGTAATACGAGACTTCATGGCTGTTCTCTTCCAGTCCGCTCTGAAAACGGATACACAGGAAACTAAGGTGTGAGAGATGTACCATTACATCAGTTCAGTGATGTCATTTCTATTCACAGGACTAATTCAAGTGTATAATTAGTGACGTGAACAGGTCCACATACGCAGATAAATATCTAGTGAATATATCGCCGAGCGAACTCAATTATAAACGGTATATTATAGACCATGAATATACTATATTTTTGGATTTTGAAAATATGAATAGATCACTTTAACCATCTTAATGTACGTTTAAATCTCTCTGTATACTGTGAGTTCACACAGTAGAAAATAGTCACAACTCGGAAAAGCACAACTGACCACCTGCATGGTCAACTGACCTAGCGCTCGTTGTCCCTCAGTAGCACTTTCTATTGAATAACGGGCCCGCCATCGTTGCTTAGTGGTTCCATGTTTACTTATCTAATCTTACTTTGATGTACCGTCCACGGGTTCGAGCCCACTGGTCGTTCGTCAGATACATGAAAGAATTACACGATATGGCTCCGCCAATAGCGCGGGGTGATTTTTATGAGGTTTTCTCACGGTTTTCCGCCGTATATATTCAGTGAACAGTTTGTAATGGACAATACGTCATCATTTTAGTAAAATACCATTGAGTACGGCGTATAGTTACCATGAATGGCATTGCGGCTCGATTGAATAGGGCTCAGAACATGTGTTTCTCTTGTGGTCGAGGGATTTTCAAGTGAAGTGATTCATCGGCCATAATAAGCTGTCATACTTGTGCCATAGAAAATACTATATGGCAATAAGTCAACCACCTTGTGATACATCATATGCTTATATTATAGGAAGGTGTGATACCAGCATGGCTGGATACCCATTAAGCAAAATAAGCACTGCTTATGGTACCTAGGGCCACTATAAACATATACAAATAAACATAAGTTATCTATGTTGTGTTTCATTTTGAGAGAAAAAAATTGATTTTATTGTTTATAATTGTTTTTTTTTGTATAACAAAGAGGGGCACGAAAATCATTTAAGTATTTAGAGTCTCTATTGGTCTTCATTTGGCACTGGATACCAGATAGCAATCGTTGATCTCAAATCTACAAAAACAAGTTGTCCTGTAGGAAACATAGAATCTGTTATTTGACCTTGTTTTTGTTTAAACGCAAAGTACTTTAATCTTCGAACAATTATACGAAATGAAAAAGTATGTATGTTCAAACATTCTGCTACTATATGTGTGCCGAACAAACTGATATTCTGTATTTAAATATCGGCAGATAGCATATAAATTTGTGAATGAAAATGCAGAATTGTAGAGCACATCTTACAAATGTACTATATAAAAGTGGAGAAAAATCGGATGGAAGTCTAGTAAAAACCTCCCCTGTGATTGCCGGAGCCATATCGGTTGACTCACTCGTTGACCTATACCGACTCGAACACACGAGCGGCGCATCGAAGTCGGTTAGTAGATCGACCCGTAAACCACTAAACGACGGCTGGCTCTGCTAGCCAGAGATTAGTTTTAATCCCGATGGAAACAAGAATCATTTTCTTTCTGTATGTTAAAATTACAAATATTGCATTTATGGTGTTTATCATCATAATCAATTAACTATATCCGACTTTGTTTACCTGCTATAATTTGTTCATATTGTTCACAAATTAGCACTGCTTTCATAAAGACATTCCAGAGATTAGAATAATAAAATGGGCATAAAAGGGATATTATTTTTGGAATTCGCCTTTTGAAAACACTGCATTTAAACAAATTAAATGAATGAACGAAACAGAATAAATGTCGTGATCGGATGGCAAAAATATAAATCAATACTTTACATTGCATAATCACTGCCAAAGTTTAGTACGTGAATGTAAATGGCAAATGAAAATAAAACAACAATGCCTATTGAGGACGTCAGGATTAACGGTTGAGCGAATACAGTGAAATATTGTTAGACAAAGCGCAATGTTTGGTGATATAATTACAGACCAACAGTCCACTTCTCTTTAATAGAACCTAAACGTTGTCGATCCACTGCTAATCAAGTGCGGCAAATATTTGCAATAGGGTTATGGCATAGTGAGTCGGCCTTCTGTCGATATGGTTGAATCTCTTGGGCAGAGAAGTCAAGTGCCGCTCCAGAACAACTATTATTTTTGTCAAATGACACCAACTGCTTGCAATCGTTCCGGAAAGGATGCTATTAAAGCGGTGATCTTTGATAAACAATAGAGTGGCAGACAAGGAGCAATCCTGTTTCATCAACTCTTTTCTACTTTCCCTCTAATTGTCAGCATTTCCGCATCCTTGCTGACATGCTATACAGTATCGCTTTCCGAATAAAAGGCTATTTTAAACCAGCACTTCCCGTACACCTGAAGAAAATTGCAGGTAGAGATCTCGCGTTACCTGGTCGGCCACCTGCTTGGAAATGAGATTTCCATTGTTCTCCGGTCTCGCTTTTTTGATCTCTTGTTTTCACTTGATACTTAAGTCCTGGTCGATACGGCTTTATAGGAACAACACTTTAACACTGGATGCACTCTGTATACACTGTGGTTTCCAGTTATCTTGTTCATTAACCGGAATTGCTAAATTGCATAAAGATTCCGTATGCAAAAGATAAATATTTATGCAATTGTGAGACTTTTTTTTACAAATAGGTACGTTTGGTATTAATATGCAAGTGAACGTGAAATTCGAAAGAAGCATTTGATGGATTGATGAATGGATGGATGGCTGGCTGGATTAATTCAATCATTCATTTATTCATTCATTCAACCATTCATTCATTCTTTTTCCTTCTTTCTTTCATTCAATCGCCATTCATTCATTTCCGTTGCCAATAATATTATTTGATGTAATTATTCATTCACTTGTTGATATTCAACTATCTATTTATCTAATTTAACCATGTGAATTACTTTGTTTATTTGCAGAGATATGATGAACGGAGAAAATTTTAAACATGATCGTTTACATTCGTTATGTAACAACGGTCAGCCACTAATGCCCACGTCGCTGTCACATGATCTTCACATGACCAACTTCAAAATGCTTGACGACGCTAGAAGCAATATGGCGAACTTATCCCTTCCGTTACTGAAAAACGAATCTCTACAGGCTCATTATCGTTGTGCTGCATCGTTCGATCACCACCACCTTCATCACACGGTGGCACCAGTTTGACCATTCTAACAAAAGACAAGATTTCCTTTTGTTCGAGAGAGGGAGAGAATGAGGCTGCGATACAAAGTAAAGAAGAATTAAAGAGTTTTGACAGATATTTTGCTTCATTAGTTCACGAAACACTGGTGAAACGATATTGTTGTGGGCAGTAAACTGAAGTGAAAGTGAAATTATTTCTCAATGAGGAAACTTAAGGTGAACTTTTTACGGACAAGCAGGAAGTTTTGTAAAACTCCAAGTGCTGGCATGGAAGAAACTGTATCCAGGAACGTGTAGATAAATTATCCATGGGTCACATGACATGAGTCTTGACCTCATTATGATAAAAGTGATATTGTTATATATTAATTAAGTCAACAGAGTTTGTGTGTCAAGTATTTATTTCCATCAGATATATTATTTGAAAATTGGTACTTCTTCATTTGTTAATATACTTTAGGCCTTAGGTGTACCCAAACTCCGAAGAGGCTTTAGCAAAACCTATAAGACTATAAGACTGAAAGTTGGTCTAAGTAAGACATTTCTTAAAATTATCACAATTGCGCAGAAATGTTGATTAATTCAAAGGTTGAATCATCTCATGTTCCGGCTAAACTAACAACTTCCTGTATAGATCTTATTTTCAAATACGTTACGGATAGCCTACCTGTTCAAGTAAACTTCCAGATACAAGTTCCCAAATATATCTTAATCTCAAGTTGGTATGGGTAACCTAAAGAGAGATAATGTAGAAACAGTTGTAATCCAACGGTGTTATATACTACCTTGGTTCCTGTGAATATTTAAATGTTTTGTGAACTTTGATGGGTTTTAAAAGAAAGTTTAACTTGTCTTTTCATATGGAGAATAATTTGTGTGTGTTTACAGGTCTTACTTCCGTGATATTTGTTTGATCCAATAAGATAATAATTTTCTTGAATGTCATATTTCGCCAACGTGGCGAAATGAGAATGAGAAATTGGTCAGACATTCAAACATATAGATCGACTTTTCTGAAACAATTTGCCAACATTTAACCAAAACAAATATGACACACATTTTGTTAATCTCCTATCATTTGTAGATGTAAAAAATATAATAAGTCAGTATTAATGGGCTATAATTTCTTTATTTCAACTGCAATGAGTCTGTTAAAGTTTTAAATGTGTCAATATTTATATATAAAAAAATAACAACCCGAGCGTGTTAGCATTTGAATGATTAGCCATGTATTTACGGAGCCTGATTAAAAAGATACAGCCATGTATTCCGTATTTGTCCTATAGGCCTACAGTCGCCGTCTTACCCACCATGACTTGTGCAAGCTACAGCCTGCTTGATCTTAAACCAGTAGCATTTTGATTGAAGTGATATTCGCTTAAACGGCACAAATTGAAGGGTCGTAGCCAATCAAATTACAGCTGCATAAATACACTGGGTCAATGCTACGATGCATTCAGCTGTAGTCGTTTAAAATATTCTGTTCGATTTAACTATATTCCTTAATCGAAACATTGGTCAATTTAATGTTGACCCACATTATAAAAATAATCAATGTTTTAAGCAGCAGGCCTTTTTTCGTATTGCCCCCTCTCGTGACATCCTAGTAAGATAGTGATGGCGTCATGGTGTATAGAATCCTTGTTTTCACTGATTCTTCATACAGGAATTGTGTAAATCCGAAGAACTAAAGACTTTATTTTACCCTCATCTGGCAACACTCCATGCATGGTTCGATAAAAGGCTAAACAAAGCGCACAAATACGAAGATCAAAATGAGCCGATCGTTCTTCAGAGTTACACCACACTCTTGTATTAATTATGTCTTTAGATGAGATGAAAAAATGGAGCCAGATGCGGCCATCGATGTTTTTTGTTCTGGTGTTAAGGAACTCGACTCAACGAAAACTCGATCTCTGCATCCGGCTACCATAGTATCCGGCTTGTACAGAAAATACTACCAGTTTGGTTTAACTTGAGGCAGCTTGTGATTGGACAAAGTTGAAGTTTTGGCATCGTGAAAGATTCTTGGCGGGATTTCTGTTAAGTTATATATAGTATCTATACTATATCGTAAACTTTAACAAACATATTTTGATGGGTCGAGACAACACGATATAACAAAACGACGAAAACCCAAGAGTTACAACCTCTGCAAACTTTTCGCATAAAACAAAATAAGAATAAAAAAATATAAATACATGTACATGCAATAAAAGGATTAACAGCTAAACACAAGCATGGTTCTTCTGAATAAATTGTTCTTGATTCGGGTTGAACGATGAGCCGAGACTAGTTAGTAAGATAAAAGCTTTCATGTGAATTGTTACTAGCCACAGAATGATATAACGTTTACGTGACCTAGCATAGTTAAAACAAGGTGTACAAGGACAATATTTTAAAAATTAATAGGTGGGCTTTATTAGAGGACCAACAGGATATACTAGCATCAAATAAAAAAATGTTTGTGTTTCTGACATTGACCAAAGTTCTAATTATCAAATAATTCTATTAAAGGATTTCACGAATTAAGCTATGTGGATGACTAAATTCTTTATTCATTTATATTGGTAAGTAACTATTTGGCCCAAGTCTGACATCGAATCTTGAGTTATTTTCTAAAAGAAGCATATACAGATTTAAAGACATACTAGAAAAGTATTAACAATTTTTTTTTGTTTTGCCACCAAAAATGGAATTGAGCCCGTGGTATCTTGTAATTAAACACTGTTTGCAAACCTTTGATTATGTTTTTAATATTAGAATGTTAAATCCGTCGCTATAAGGTCTGTCATAAAGAACAGTCAATAGCCTCTAATAAACGGAATTAATTATACAGGTAAAGCGGTAATAAATGAGGAAAGCTGGGTGACGTCCCCTTGTTTTTACAAATTCCCTCAAGGGAAGAAGTGACAATGTCCTCTAATTTGGAGCGTCGATACGAATTATATATGGCTTAAATGTTGACGACCATTTGATTAAAACCAGAAGCCGACTTACCTCCTTGCTTTATGTACAGCCCGCTTGGTCATAAACCAGGACCAGTTTGAAGTAGTGATATTCTCTACAAAGGCGTAAATTATGCAGTCGTTGTTAGCTAATGACAGCTGTATAACTACACCGGGACTATGATGCTTTGATGTCATTAAGTTGTAGATCAATCCGATTCCCTTTTAATAAACAATCAAACAAAAACAAAATATATAAACGAAAATACTAACAAGTTTCATCATTCTTAAATGAAATAAGCTGATAAATTTTTACACATCACACATTACCAAATGTTTATGCACTTAGGGTATATTTTTGTTAAAAGTAGAGCCCCCTCGTCAATTCCTGGTAAGACAGTGATGGCACTGGTTTATCCCAAAGTTACCAGTCTGCGTTGAAAAGTTAGATGGTACACGTGGTTTCCGAAAAGGTTCATTACAGCAATCGACCAGAAATATAACCTATATAACTTTTTCCAATTAATCCATTCACCTAATCTATTCAGTAACGCTGTGGGTAGTTCTGAGACGAAGCCAGTCACCGATGTGAGCAAGCGCCGTTTCTTGGTTAGAGTCGTTGGCGTAAAAAAAATTTTTTTGAAAGTTTTGAAAACATCAACTTATTTTATTTCGATTCTATGAGTGGTATTTGGAAGTCAAAAGTACATATGGTGGAAAGACTTCATATGGATGCAGTGAACTAAGAAAACTTAAAAACTAAACGTTTGATCCAATCAACTAAGAAGAACATTAAGTTCTGAACTACAAATATATGAAAACTGTTAAATCCCTACACCATGTGGACTATATGTTTATCAGCGGATTTGAAAAAATGCATGTCATAATGGCTCCGATCGTATGACGTCCGAGTAGATGTACGCAGTACATTCGAGGACGTCTGAGGAGATGTGCGCAGTACATTCGAGAGAGTCAAAGGAATGTGCGCAGTACATTCGATGACGTCCGAGGAGATGTACCGAGTACATTCGAGGAAGTCCGAAAAGATGCAGGCAGTACATTCGAGAACATCTGAGGAGATGTGCGCAGTACATTCGAGGGAGTCAAAGGAATGTGTCCAGTACATTCGATGACGTCCGAGGAGATGTGCCGAGTACATTCGAGGAAGTCCGAAAAGATACAGGCAGTAAATTTGAGGACGTCCGAGGAGATGTGCGCAGGACATTCTAGGACGTCCGAGGAAAAGTGCACATCATATTCGAGGACGTCCGAGGAAATGAGCGCTGTACATTCGAGGACGTCTGAGGGGATGTGCGCTGTACATTCGAGGACGTCCAAGTGCCAAATCGGATGCAGGCTGAATGATGATACTTGTACATAGTATACTTGCCAGCTCAAACAGGTCGGTACCCACACCGAATCAAGTCTGTATCCTGTTCAGAGGCAAGCATACCTTTTGGTGTGTCTCAAAAATGGAATTTCTCGCCCATCTCCACATTCACGACGAAATGGAGACGGTTTGGCAAGAAACGTTTGAAATGTATTCTTCCACATCGTAAAATAAGGTAACTGTGTGATTCAAAGCCGTATTTGACATATAAAATGTCTTTGAATTATCAGTAGTAAACATGATTTGGCAATACTTAAAGGAACACATGAGAGCCGGTGAGTTCACATTCTCTTAACGAAATCAACTATTTATTTACACACTTTATCTCTAGGCTACATGCTATAAATAATATAATATTAGACTATGATCAATCAGGCGATGGTATGGTTGACACAGCTGATTTCATTTCCCGTTAGAGGGTGCAACTTCATTAACTAGCTTCGGATTTTGGGAACAAAATTATACTCAGAAATCTAAACTTACGGGGACCTATAAAGACTCGAATAGAGCTTCCTGTCTTCGTCTATCAGTAATATTATCCAAACTTTCTTTCCGTTTTGGTATCGTTTTTGCTTTTTATATTGGGAAATGTACCAGTCAACGTTGAAAGGAAGTGGCTGGTATGTCAACATAAAATCTATTTCTGAAGAAATTTCTACTAAAACCAAAGTTGTTACAACACATGTCAGGTATATATCATTGGATAAGTACAAATATTTGTGCTTTATTAAATGGTAGCTGCATTTATAATGACAGTACGAAAAAGAAGCATAGGCTAAGTAATTATGGTAAGTGTTTATTTGTTCATAGAATGTATCCATGTTTAACTAGAGTATAAATGGCGCTGACAATAGTTCAATCGCGAGGTACGTAAGGGCTAGGGTGCTCTTAAATTTTGTTTCAATAAGCCTTAAGGGGAGTTGATGTTCACGTCCATCCTCGCCCGTCCTCCCTCGGAAGTCCATCTCTAACAACAACAGGCTGCTATTAATGATATTGGTACAGAAACAAGACGAATACAGACTACAGTAGAGCGCAAAGACAGGCGGCCATGCTTTAATTAGTCACGGAGTCATTACCAAGGAAGGCGAGTTCCGGATACAACACCAAACTTTGACCGCCTGGTTAATGGAAGGGTTTAATGCGATGTGGAGCTCTACGCCTTCATCAGGCAACTCGTACCACAATGCGTGGCGGTCACTACAACAACTGCTCATAACACCTCTCGTCTAAAAGGCTGTCTTTCACGGATACCCGACATCAGGAACTACTTCCGTTGTAGTTGTTGAGTTCAAAGCGTCTTATGCAACGGCTTAAGGCGTTATAAACAGACTCAAAAGGTGGAAAATTATTTCTGTCTGTACGGGAATAGCCACTGGACAAAATAAAACACAAAGAACTAAATGCAGAAAGATTCTTTACAAAAGTTGTTGGCTGGAGGTTATTTTTCATATTATACAACACAATTTGGCTTGGAAAAACGTTTTTCACATAAAACATATAAATCGTCATAAGTGTAGGAAAACAGTGGCGAGAGTAAAGTCATGATGGACTTGATCTATATCAAATAGTTGGGCAAAACATAGTATAAGAAGATGCTCGGCGAACGAAATAAGATTTTATAACATATAGAAATAATATCTAAAATTAGGTCGAAAGAAACTTATTTCTATAAATGTAAAAGAAAGAAGAAAATCCATATAAAAAAGCAGACATGCTTGAAAAAAAAGTTTTTCAGAATTGGCTGGAAATATGGTATTAATATTTGGATCCAAATGTTGTGACGTTCTGTCGGGAAGTGCAAAAGCATCTTACCGAGGTAAGACAGAAAAGTAGATGGTCGCATTAAGACTTGATTGGCTTGATTGGCTTCATTGACGCGTGCTCCTGGTCATAACAAAGATACATGACAGTGATATGGAGGATATACAATATTTTGTTGCTGTAAAAATATATGGAGGTAAACAGAAAGTAATAAAATAGTTTTAAGTAATTCAAAAGAATCGTGGATGAAATGGGCATTTTTGCATAACTGTCTATGTGCTTTCATTTTTATATTCCATTTTAAATTTTTTATATAATTATCAAGACCATCGCCGTAATAATTATTTGAAGCATCGTTTCCCACTTTTATTTATTAGCTGTCACTGTTTGTTTAAGTTAATTTCTTTAAATTATATTTATTTATGTATAAAGGTACAGAACATATACTCGTGGCCTCTATTGGGTATTTTGAATTGATGGCCTTGTGTTGAATGAATGAATTTAGAGTGCTTTTCACCATCCCCCAAATCGGCCTTGAGTTAAATTATATTTCGAGAAGCAAGCATATTAACCGACATCAAGATTGGTTGATTGATTGATTGATTGGCTGGCTGGTGGGCGGGTTAGTTGGCTGGCTGGTTGGTTTGTCGGTCGGCTGGTCGGTTGGTTGGGTTGTTTAATGGTACGCCGTTTAACCTCAATCAGGCAAAAACAAACAAATAAGCACGAAGAAACTAGCTAATCGGTAGTAACCGGAAGTAGATTGTGTATGTAAATGACTTGCGAGTATCAACTAAACATTCACTTTGTGGTCGATTTAAAAAAGTCTTTCCGCGGTTAGCTCGAGATGGGTACAATGCCGTATCACAAGATACGTATTCGCATCAATAT
>JARFOD010103908.1:0-16199 GCA_031763545.1 Mopalia muscosa
ACAGCAAACAGTTTGATAAGATGAGCTTTCACGGTTGCCAAGTAGGCTATTATTTACTAAACACAGAAAGAGTTCGTTGGGAGCCCGGATCGTAAATGATGCCGATCTGCGTGGTGTGTCTGCTTATGAGCGCACATCATGTACCTAGTTTTAGACAGAAAACATTTATTTTGTATAACAACAATTTTAACAGAAGAATAAAACTATGCTATAATAATGTTTAAAAAATTTGCATGTGGATTTTGACCAATCAACGGCTGAGCTGTTCGACTGTGCAGTACTTTATAGGTCACCGGATCGACTGACATTATGGATTTAGCATTCTGCTATTCTCTGTATGAGTGTTTACATGAATATAAACGATATACTTTCCCGTGAAATGAATTTCTTTTTCTACCTATGTACACTATTATCAACTAGCCGATCAAGCTCGCGCATGCTGACCGCCGTTCCCAATCATTATGTAGGATCGGGTGAAAAATTAGTTGTCTCTTTAATATTTGATGCCGATTGCCGGGAAGTTTTGCATTTTTTCTTGCCCTGAGTGTAAACATCTTCCTGTTTCTTATTTTACAAAACTATGATTGCATTGTTTTACTAAATGTGACTGATTGCCACATTAGACAGTCATAAATATCTTCCCCACCGCTTGTTAGAGGACGCCATTTTTCTCACAAGGTCTGTATTCGTATTTTGTAAAACCACTCTCGTTTTTCTCTCAGCTTGCGCGCAGGCTGCGCGCACACTGCGCGCACCGTGCGCGCAACACGCGCGCATGGTATTTAGGTTACTTTATTGATGTACTGTAAGTAAAGATAGTGTTGTTATGCTCTATATAAGCTGCCCTAAGCAGCTGACCAGTCACTAGTCAGAGATGTATATTTTTAGTAAAATTTGGCAAAGGTGATTGACGCAGAGAAAAATATATTCATGTCCTGTTCTCTTCGTTCTGTTGATAGAAAACAAGAGAATCTAAAAACCAAGTTTGATCCGATAAAATTTATCTGAGTCAAATTAAATTTGGTTTTTACGTTATTCATCTGGAAAATTTATCTGTGAGTCAAATTAAATTTGGTTTTCACTATATTCATCTGGAAAACTGAGTTTAATTTAAGGAACACTCCTCTAAAATATAATGTAGAAAAAAAAACCTTTAGCTATTAGCTATGTTCTTGAAGTTTTAGAATGTCTTTTTTTTCTCAGGAAAATAGGAAAATTCCAGCAGTTGACAGTCTTGACAGAACCCTGTATACTGTAGTTCATTTAATAATTAGGAGAATTACTGTCATAAACAAGTCCCTGGCTGTCAGTTGTCAGTTACCCAGTGTTAAATAGGAACTAACCCCATAAAAAATATACCTTAGAATTTAAAAAAAAAAATAATTTTCTTGCAGTTTTAGAATTTCTTTTTATTAAGATTTTAGGAAATAATTAACAGACTTACTGTCGTAGACAAGTTCTTGGTTGTCAGTTGGCATGCCCGGTGAGGTCTTCATTGGGCTCTCCCTGGCATCTAGGAAAAAAACAAAATTATATAAAACTTGGTTTTTTTATCTGTGAATTATATTAAATAAACACTTTATTAATCTGGACAATTCATCAGATTTAAACCGAATTTGGTTTTCACTTTATTCTTCTGGAAAATTAATCTGTGAGTCAAACCTAATTCGGTTTCCGCTTTATTCTTCTGGAAAATTTATTTGTGTTCTAATAAAATTTGGTTTTCGCATTATTCTTCTGGAAAATTAATCTGTGAGTCAAACCTAATTCGGTTTCCGCTTTATTCTTCTGGAAAATTTATGTAATCAAATCTAATTTTTTTGTGTGTTTGCCTTTTTTGTCCAGAAAATATGTGTTACTCAAATCAAATTTGGTTTTCACTGTTATTCTTCTGAAAAATTTATCTGATTCAAATCAATTTTTTTTTCTTCGCTTTATTCATCTGAAAAATTTATCCGAGTTAAATTCAATTTGGTTTTCGCTTTATTCTTCTAGAAAATGAATCTGTGAGTCAAACCAAATTCGGTTTTCCCTTTATTCTTATGAGAAATATATATCTGTGATTCAAATCAAATTTGGTCTTCACTTTATTCATCTGGAAAATTTGTGAGTCAAATCAAATTTGTTATTGTTGTTTTGTTTTTTTTTATTGCTTTATTGTCTAGAAAATTTATGTTAGTCAAATCAAATTTGGTTTTCACTTTAGTTTATTCTTCTGGAAAATTTATCTTACTCTAATCAATTTTGGTTTTCACTTTAGTTTATCCTTCTGAAAAAAATATATAATTGATTCAAATCAATTACTTTTTTTCTTCGCTTTATTCATCTGGAAAATTTATCTGTGATTCAAATCAATTACTTTCTTTCTTCGCTTTATTCATCTGGAAAATTTATCTGTGATTCAAATTAAATTTGGTTTTCAGTTTATTCATCCGGAAAATTTAAATGTGATTTTAAATCAAATTTGGCTTTCACTTTAGTTTATTCTTTTGGAAAATTTATCTGTGATTCAAATCAAATTTTGTTTTCCCTTTAAAATAATTGATATGGAAAATTCCTTGAAAACTAGTATATTTAAGTGACAAGAATGTTAAATTTGATCACAGATGATGGAAACCTATCCCTGTGATCAAATTTAACATTCTTGCCACTTAAATATACTAGTTTTCAAGGAATTTTCCATACTATACTAGTTTTCACGGAATTTTCAAGGAATTTTCCATAAGGAATAAGTTTGAAAAACTTTGAATGCATATTTTTTTTTAGGATAATGCATTCCAAAATCATACACATAGAACTATTCATTAACTGAATAGATGCCCTTGCTTCCTTGCTACATGTAAGAACATATTGCCCTTACTCAAAGGGCTCAACCCCCATCAGGATTTGTTTGTTTGTTTAATTGGTGTTTAACGTCATACTCAAGGGTATTTCACTTATTTGACGACAGATTATCCACATCACACTGTACACAGCCTTATTATGCTGGAAAACCAGAAGGAAACCTCGTAAAAACCACCCCCGCGATTGCTGGAGCCATTCACTCATATACCTGATTGCCCCCCCCCAAAACAAAGATATCACAAACCAATATGCATTCTGTTGACCCTTTTAAAAGCTCTTTAATTTTTAACCCTCTTGATCAGAGACAGAAAAAAAAAAAATTTAACTGCTTACATCCAGGGAAAAATATTTCAGGTCCGGGGCCAAAATGAAAATTTGAGTCAAAGCCCATGGCTGGGTTCGGAACAAAACGATAGCTGCTTGATACAAACGCAGCCTCCCAGCCGTTGCGTCCTCGTGAAGTTATCGATAGAGATCGCCGCCTTCCTACCATACAGGTTTCATAACCGTTGTTGTTGTTGTTATAATTGTTGTTGTTATTATAAGTCACTAGGGAATGATTATAATCTATGCCTTGGTCAATTGGGGGTGTGATAAGCTCAAGGTCATTTGAGTTACCCTTGGCAAGGTCAAAGTCTAGCATATCAATGTCAAACGGGCTAAGATGTGGTAAGGTGTCAATTGGAGAATTGAACGTCCTCAAATCCATCCGTCCCCAGAATTCAGTCATAGACATATTGGATATATTGTATATATACACAGAAATAATAATACTTGGTTATCCTACACTTTAAACCAAGAATATTTTGTAAAGAAAATCAAATTCAAATTCCAAAAAAGGTTTCAAGCCCCACCGGCAGGAATTGAGCAGTCACTTCCACAAGGAATGTCTCAATGTCTTTGGTTTACAAAACATACACTTTTTCTTATATTCACATCACAGTGTTTAACACACTTTCTGTCACCACGTATGAACTCGTTAAAGTAAGTCTATTATCCTTTCAATGCCCCGAATAAAATATTCACAATAATCACAAAATAATCACGTTATAACGTAAAATAATCCCTTCGCAAATCCTCTTTTCTGTTGATCTTTTGAATTCTCCGATTTTGTAATATCTTTATTTACTCACTCTTTCGGCATAAACTATGCTTATCACACATTTTAAGTTGTTTTTATGTCTGAACTCATAAAGCAATTTATCACACTTTGATTTTCTGGTCATCGCATCACATAGTCCATACACAATCCCAGTAGAGTAAACTATCCCATAATTCCTGATTTTATATAAGCTGTTTATCTGGAATTGTTGCATACATAAATCATACTATCATTGTCAAATCACCGGCATTAACGATTGGGATATAACTTTCTCAATAAAATCCTCAAAAACTGGTCTTGAAAAAACATAATCCAAGATAAATTCTGGTTTTTGGGTTAAATTATAACTATAATGCTCAAGTTAAACTATCACAGTTTTTGTCTCATTATATTCCAACTTCACAACTGATACGGGAGGTACATAAAATCCTTAAAGGTACACAAATTTCAACTCCCCAAAGAACAAACTTGCTTGCTAATCACAAAGCACTTTGCGTAAACCATATTGTGAGCAACTTAAGGACCTCCTACCAATTCCAAAAAGGCTGGAAATATTGTCCATTTTTTAAAGTTGTATAGCTCAATGTCGACCTTTTCTCTGTTCCAGTCATTAATTTTGTTGTATATACTATTTGTCATGGGACGTAATGACAAATGACGAGAGATGACAGTTCACTAATCCATGAGACAATTAATTGAGCAAAAAAATTGTTATAAACTAGTATTCAACAATCTCATCCTTAAAAAAAAAATAATAAAATTACAATAGGACAATGTCTTTTTACTTAAGATTCATATCAAGCACCTGTTCAAAGTTTGTTATTCCAACTGTGGCTTTATTGAAACGACCCAATCGCACTGTCAGGGTATGTTTAAAATATATGCCCTCCTTTCTTAGAAACCACTTGGGAACAAGAGTCAGAAATATAGTTGCAGAATTGAAGACATTCTGAAGCTTTAATGAAGCATTTCTCTTTTCTAAAAAACCTCTGTTCTTAAAATCTCTTGTCTTCATTATAATTGATGAGAGCTGAATTCACTAGGCTTCGTCCAGATCTACAAAAAACTGTGGACTATCATTGCAGATTTATTTTCAAGCATGTAATTCACCCATCTGTATTCCTTTATGCGGTATTTCAGACGATGAATCTTCCACATACTCAATGGAACACCAGAAATATTTGTGTTAACTGTAATTCAAGTGTATTCCACGATATATAGTATAGGAAGGAAAAATTGCTAAAACTGTTGTCCTTATTGAAACCTGGCCAAAAACCAAACCCACGACACTCAAGAGTAAAGGCAACAAATCGCCAAAAATAAATGCCTGTCAGCCAACTAACTTTCTCCCTATTGTGCTATAAATTAAAATCTCTGAGAACACTTCTAGGGTGATATCTTCCAGGTGAACTTTTGCAGCAAGCAGGGCAACGACAACACTTTTATTCCATCCTGATTATGTATCATTGAAGCTGTTATGGTTGCTTCAAGTTAAGATAAATCCGGTCCTTTATTTATGTTCTTTAAAATGTCTGTTTACTAGCCAGTGTTATCCAAACACAGTTATCTACTAATTTTCCAATTCATACCACATTCAAATTGTTATTAGGGTGTGCAAAATACAAGAAAATTAAAGTATTTGTTTCACTTTTATCCTTCAATGCGGTCTTTGGTTTCTCCAGGAATAATAAAATCAAGTTTGATGTTTTCTGGAAATATGTTTGAAAACTAAATAAATCCAGAACACAACTACTACATATCAAATTGTGATATCCTTTAATACTGTGATAACCAGGAATAGTTCAATCCAAATCCATGGGAAAAATAAATAAATCCAGTCTTTTCACTGTTAACTACTGCATCTGCCGAGACCTGTTATCCTGTTTTTCATGTACATGTAATTTTCAAGCTCTGGTACATGAACTTATACTCCCTAGCAGAGAGCTTTATAATTATAGTCCCTTGATAACGTAGATCTACTATGTGTATACATAATAGATAGGATAAAGCTACACTATGGTCAGTACTAAATCCACCATTACATGTCTTTCTAGCTGTATTGATACAGGCAAATTTGTGCGATATTGTGTGGTGATTATTATTGACCAATTCCAGCCAGCAATCATCAGTGCTCGGACCTAGGATGCCATTTTATGCTCAAAGACATAATCCATGAAATAGAGTGTAGCATCTTTTTAATATATTAGTGCCCATATATCACTCACTCAATCAGTCAGAAATGATCAGTTGGAGATATTTGTAAAGCCATCTCTTTGTGCTAAAATCTGTAAATCCTTAGAATAGAGGTTAGTATCTCAGAATTGTACTGATCATCGTCAACTGTCCATGATCCAAACTAGGACTCGATATACCATAATATGCTCAAAGACAATCTCCATAGAATGCAGTTTAGTACATGTATGTAAGAATTGCACACAACACTTGTCAGGCAGTGATGAAGATTGTTGGACTCAGCATGCCATTCTTTCTTCACGCTGAAATCCGTGACACAGAAGGTAGTAGGTAAGCATAGGACTGACCACTCCTCAGACAGTGCTCAACGTGTACGTACACTCAGCCCTTGGTTATAGAACACAATTCTACGCTACTTCATGAAAATAGAATTTCGTATGTAAGAGTTGTTTTGACTGTTGGTCCTTCAGTAACATGTAGCTTTGGTGGTTCCTTGGCTTAGCATGGCAGTTTAAGTTTAACTTCACACATACTACGAATAAATAAAATGGCAGAGAATACTGTACATAAAGCTACATACATGCTTGTGTGGTACATGTACTGACCACTGCACGGGTCAGTCAGTCAGCCAGCCAGATTCGATTAGTTCTACAGTAGTCCCTAACCTGCCATTCATTCTATGTTTAACTTCTAAGACACGAAATAGCAGGATGTAATATGTACATGTAAGAGTTGAATTGACCAGTGCATTTGTCAGTCCATCAGCTATAGGCTTGGCTTGACCTCTGGCTAAGGTCACTCAGGGTCTTACTAACCTTACAGCCTGTCAGATCAATTATACAAGATAAACACCAGGCACACTGTCCCTTCACTACTCTATGGATATGTTTAATATCACTTACATACATATGTAAACTAGCTGTGGTGGAGTCAGCAATAAAATCTACCAGTTGCTTATGTACTAAACTTAGCCATGGCTTTCAAGGTATTTATAATATATGGAGAGCACATGTTGTACATCACCACTACTTTAAAATACCAATGATCAATTGAGGCGAATTAAAAATCAATTTGAATTTTTTTTTAAATTCATTCTTACGTGAAACCTATTATAATTTTTTTTTTTTTTTCAAAAAGGTAAACATAAAATCGTCAATACTGATTAAAGACACTTTTGTAAAAGTTTTTGGGAAAACACCAAAATTTAAAAAAAATAAATAAATAGATATATAAAATCTCCAATACTTTACTTCCGATTTTTTTCTTAGAGAATATGAAAAAACATAAAATATTCACAGTTGAGTATGACCTCTTTTTAAAACAGAAAGAACAGGTAAATCAATTCATACACCAGACATACTAAATTGATTAAGACCTATTTTAAGATTGATTGATTGGTGTTTGAGCCATGCTTGAAGGTATTTGATTATATGACGGCAGCGTATTCCAACAATAATTAACACTAGCACAACCAAGGTGTTAAGCTTTTTAATAATGTTGGAAAGTTTATTTTCTCAGGAAGGGACAAATACAGGACGACGACAACAGAACACAATACAGACACCACAAACAGATTGGCTGCCTGTTTCCCTTTAGCTCTGAGAGCACCAGGGCAACATGAAGCTCCATCCAACTGCGCGCTATAAAACTAAAAAAAAATGATGAGTTTCTTTGATTGTTAAGACACATGTACATGTGCCTGAAATGTATCCAGTAGGGATCACCAGTTTCAACAGAAATGACAGTTACATATCAAAATAAATCAAATTGAGCAGAGAAATTCCGTTAGCAGTTCTGCAGTAAGGATTGTTACACGTCAAAACTGACACAACTCAACAGAGAAGTTCCTGAATCAGCTTCGGCTGGCTACATTGGTTTCTACGCGGACTAAAAATCTGAGCAAACGACTGAGTGACCGCTAGTTAGCATGGACAATCTTGCAGCAGATTGTAGGCTCTACTGAAGACATGCTATAGTTGACCACTACACGGCCTTGTAGGTGGCATGATGGGATCAATACCAGTATCTGTATTGATCGATTGATGTACGCTGAAATCTCACTATACATCTCATATGTACATGTACAAGAACAGAAGAGTTTCTGGTGAAATGAGCAAATTCTACTGTACTTCATTCAGCAGAACCTGTTCTATGGCTCAAAATATTGGAATCCAGATACTAAAATAAACCAGGACTCAATTCGTTTACAAAAATTACTCGAAATATATATATAAATCAACAAGTCAACAGCTGGAAAGAAAAATGAAAAAAAAAAAAAATGAAAAAAAGCCAATAGTGATTTTTTTCACCTCTTAAAAATTGTTTGTTTTATTGGGTTTGTTTTGTTTTTGTTTGTTTGATTGGTGTTTAACGTCGTACTCAAGGGTATTTCACTTATATGATGACGGCCACAGATACAGAACATCACAAACAAATCTGCTTCCCATTACCCCTTAGCTCTGAGAACACCAGGGCAACAGAAAGCAAACTCTTTTCTCGCCTCTTACGATCGACCAAGGAATACGAGGGAGTATTCTGCAGGGCCATGGCCCACTCGCTCCCTCACAGGGCTGTTTTATTGGGGTTTTATGCTTTATTATTAAGGGTATATATCTCCTGGCAATGTGCCAGCTCGATGGCCAACACCACTGGCAACAAAGAAGACAACAGATTATCTCCAGGTTGCCTCTTAGCCAGACAGCACAAAAGTAACAGTAAGCACCCCTTACTGTCGGTGGTCAAGTTATTAGCCAACTTTCAGAATCAGGAAATATTAAATTTAAATCATATTTTTATGGTAAGTTATTGAAAAAAATAAAAAAAATAATTGATACTGAGGTCTCCAGCAGATCCGGGTCAAGGGTTTGAAAATATTGTGGTCAGAGTACTGAGATTATTAGAATACGGTTTGGATGGTGCTTTATGCAGTATTGTGGACAGAGTACTGAGATTATTAGAATACGGTTTGGTTGGTGCTTTCCGCCAAACTTAACATTTTTGAAATGGAGGAAGCCACCCGTGAGCCTATGGGAAAATATTTTGATTTATAAAATCAAACCTTAATTTGCTAAGTTATTGTTATTTATCATTGAAAACTAGTCACTGCGCTTTGATAAGTTATTGCCAGATTTGAATCGTTAATCACAGATGACCAGTTCTTAGTTCCATCCTTTCACCATTGGCAACACGCTAAAAGCAAACGACTCCACCCAGCCCCCATCTAATGAGACTCTAGTAAGCTTATATTATAATATCCAATCAGTGTAGTGGACTGAGCGAGTGCATGAGCTGGGAGATGGTATTAATCAGGTATATTTATTGATCGAAATACTTCAAAGAGAATGAAAACATGCGATAGTCAGACTCCGCTTTTGCAAATCTGTTACCAGTAAAAACAACACACACGGAATGGATTGATTGGTATAATTTTCCTTAGATGTTCCCTAAATTTTTGACATCATGTGATATCATCTAATAGCTGTTTACATTTAATAGTGCTTTCAGCAACCGGCCCTTTACACATGTGCAAACCTGGGGGACGTTTCACAAAGCAATATTATGCAAGACAGGCTTGTGCTGTCGGGGAGAACAACCTGAACATGGTCTTCCCATGGTGGTGCAAACATATTTTAAGTGTAGCTCTCACTGGAATACCTTTAGTTTACTGTAGTTTTTTTGAAAGGAGAATGGTAGTGATTTCCATTTAGCATTATATATACTGACTCGCTGAATAAAAAAATTATGTTGGAGCTAAAAACAGCACACACAAATTATTTGGCAAGAGTGTTTTACGTATAGGAGAGTAATCACTCTCGTTACAGGAGGCTTAAGTTTTTTTTCCAGAAATGCTGCTTTCTCACCTGTTTAAATCAGGGAGCTGTGGCAGTAAAGCTTTCAGGTAAAGTTTGTTGCATTGTTAACAACATCACGCTTGACAGATCTTAACGTACTTTACCATTCAGATCTAAGCCAAGCCGGATTCTATTTGAATTGTCTTTTTTTTTACAAACAAAAATCCCCTGTTCCATTCCACTGATTTCATTGACACATTTTTTGAAGGAAATTTTAACTAACAAAAAAAAAATAGATCCAAATCCAAAGCCGTTATCAATGTAGTTCCAGCGAATTTTCTCAACACATGTGGTTATAATTGTTTATTTGAGGTTTTTCTCATAAAACCAATGGGCAAAAGAAATCAAGGGCTAAACATAGTATGCTGAAGATACCGTTTGATTGGGGTTTAACGCCATACTTAAATGACGGTGTGCCAGCCCAATGGGTTTAGGAAACTATCCTAGAGCAGGGTTCGAAATAGTGGGTACATAGGTGCACCACTGCACCTGAGTTTGATTGGCATTTGAAGCCATACTTAAATGACCGTGTGCCAGCCCAATGGGTATAGGAAACTACATGTATCCTAGAGCAGGGTTCGAAATAGTGGGTGCAGAGGTGCTGTGGTGCACCTAAGGTTATCTACATGTACATGTGTGTGGGCTCCATTAAGGTGCACCACTGGCTTTATTATCATTTCTTCTAGGCAAAACATCACATGACGTTAAAGATAATACATTGACTGACTGTCTGTACATGGCAATTAACGCGAGAAGGTATGAGAAAAGCCAATCGTGTACTTTACTCGTGGGCCCTGAGTAGTTTGTCCATACTATTAAATTGTTATTAAATCAGTAATTAGGTGTTCTGGACGCACCAAATTTTTTTGTTGTAATTGTTCCTCCTGTGAGTAGAGACACCGAATTAAAACATTTTTAAAGTGCTTGAATTTAAAATCATTTTGTTTAATATCCATATTAACAGCTGACACATGTGTACATCTTATTCTCATAAAATATCTAAATTAAAACCTAAATTAAATTAATTATTTTTTCAAATCTGCTCTTTCAAGAAACACAATCAGGGGCTTTCTGCAATGTATTATGCACATTATAGTCTTCCATACAAGTTCAATTTATACTTGTAAGCAAGTTTGAGCTGTAATAGTGAGTGGGCATGTACCATATTAGTCATTTACAATAGAACAGATTAAAAGCTGTGACAACCACCAACAACTAGCTGGTCATCTACCGGTCACTGAGTTCATTCAACGGTCAACCAACCATACTAGCTAATGGCTTATGTAAGACTACCGTGACCTGACCGATAGAGGTCAATACCGCTCTGCTCGCAGTGGCAAGCTATGAATTACTCAATAACAAGCTATAACCTCTGCAATGCAGTGACCAATAGTTAAATAGTGCGCTGCTCTGCTTGCAGAGGCAAACTATGAATTAAGTAATAACAAGCTATAACCTCTGCAGTGGTCAATGATAACTCTCAGTCTCCTGCTAGTGCTGGTTTTTATTTTTACAGAACAGTATGCACTGATATAGTGTTATAGGATTAACTTCTGATAAATCACTAGCCCAAAGATTGATGAAAATCAATTTATGAAGGTACAACTACGGAATTCATCACACATTTATCTGCAAACTTAACTACTGATCCTTGCATATAAGCCATACCAGATGATCCAGAGACGAGTTGCTCGAGCATGATTAGCCACTAACACCAGATTAAATCACTAATTTGGAGTAAGACATAGATCATAACATGGCATCTAATAATAGCAGATTAAATTTAATTGCACTTTGAGCAACCGGCCCAAGACCAGAGGCTTAGCCAGTCATCAAAAGTTTGTTGTCAAAAATGGTCATTTTGCTTCCCTATCTCCTATTTGTTAAAGTTTCTTAAAACAGTGTGTCTAACTGATTGTAATTGGTGCAATTTTAACACCTATCGATGAAAAAAATGGAAAATGTATCAGAACATATAGAGGTGTGTTTGATTGATTTAACCGGACTGGGGTTTTATGGTAAAATCACCAGGGCAGACTCCAGATCATTTTACTTATGGAAAATGTATGGGTTCCCAAACTATTTCCAGTCCAAATTAATGTCAATATATTACTATTTTCATAAATTCCTGTTGAAATCAAGCTATTAGTGGATTCAGAACCCTGATTATGGTCTGAAGAATTTGGGATTGAAAGCTGGGAAATTTTCTAGAAACTGCCCTGATCACTTATATGAAAAACTATCAAAACAATATTTGTTTGTTTGTTTGATTAGGGTTTGACGTACTTACAATCATTTCACTCACATGATGCTGTGCCAGCCCAAAGTGGAAGGAAATCACCCCTACACCACTGGCTTGTTTTGTTTGTTTGTTTGGGGTTTAACATCGTACTAAAGGGTATTTCACTTATATGACGAGTGAAATACCCCTTTAGCTCTGAGAGCACCAGTGCAACCACCCACTATACCACTGGCAATAAACAAAGTTAAGACAGGACAAATACAAACAAATTATATTAAACTTTTGGGAGATTTAGATGGGAAGTAAATTTTCAAACACACTCTACATCACTCAGTCTTGGCTCAAGAAAAGTGCTCTGATATTGAGATAATAATCAATAAATAAAAGATACATAGTTTATTTTGTTGACATGTGTCTTTAATTAATAGTACTCAATAATGTCTGGTCAAATATATATGAGCTTGATGGACCAGTTTGGCCTCAAGCTAGTTAGAGTTACTTCCCCTGATTCACTCTGCACTGAATCTCAAAATACTCAATTTTAGCAGAACCATTCATAAAATTTATTCGTTTTTTTTTTAATATCAGGGAGTAAAATTGAAAGAACAAAGAAATAAAGATGGTGCTTTCACAAAGCTAATCCATATTCAAAATTTAACCTGTCTACTTATTATTTAAAAAAAAAAAATCAATCCTTTCATTACTTCACTTGATTGTGTTTAACGTCATACTCAAGGGTATTTCACTTATATGACGACGGACAGAAATACAGAACATCACAAACAAATCTGCTTTCTATTACCCTTTAGCTCTGCGAACACCAGGGTAACAGAAAGAAAACTCTTTTCTCGCCTCTTACGATGGACCGAGGAAGCCGAGGGAGTATTCTGCAGGGCTATGGCCCACCCGGTCCCTCACGGAGGGTACCTCACTTGAATTTGAATGCATTAATGTACTGTTTGAATTAACAAATACCAAGGATATATTTTATATACAGTCATATATGGAGGACTTCATAAGTAATGTGGGACACAAAAATATTTTTTTTATTTCAAAGTTAATTTTAGTGCAAACATATTTAAATTTAATTTTTAAATCATAATTTTGTCTGTTTTGGGTAAATCCCAAATGGGTGAACAACTATTATTTGAAAGCACAGGCACACAAAGGTACATGTATGGAAGCTCTCTCTAACCCAGTTATCAGTAAATTGCTCACAAAAGTTCATGAAGCCCCACTGTTTGTATATGTTTACAATTTGATTTATTTTGTTAGAAAATTGCAGATCTGCCTAGTCCACAAGAAATTTATGTGTAAAAACATTCTTCTTTAGGAATATTTTCTTTCCATTATGAGTATTGTATGATGAAGCATAGTATAGAATTTGAATTTCTATGTGTATTGCAATGACTTATTGGTGAATTTAACATAAATCATGTCTACAAAAATACTACAGAATACAGTGGGTAAGCGCGTCTGAAAATTGCCAAATGTTTGCTGCTGAGTTGTGTCCCCTGATACTTCCACAGGAGTCCAGTCACCAACTGTAAACTTAATGTGTCGCTGATTCGCTGGTGAATAATATTATTATTATTATTAAAATAATGTACTAGAATGTATCTCTGGCCATGAAGAACCTCGCAGCTTATGAGGTCTAGGCAAGGTTTAGGCAGAGGAATGTCCACCCCTCCAAATAGACACTCTGGAGTGAACGGTTGCCTCATTTGGACACCCTGTTTTGAGAAACTTCAACATGAAGGAGATGGGGAAACTGTTCTGGGTTAATTTCGATTTCGCCCCGTTCAATGCACTAATTTCTGCCAAAATTGTCCCAGAGAGCCCAAATGTTGTATAGAGCCTAGTCCATCAAACAGCTTAAGGGGAATATGGGCACAAAAAGGTCCCCCACACCAAATTTACTCAAACACGCATTGCTACATATCAACTAACAGGGATGGTGTACCTGGGTGAAATCCAGAGGTTTTTAATTTTAAATTACCTGTACAGTTTAGTCTGAGGGAATATGAGCATAGATAGTTCCCTTGCAGCAAACACAAACTAACTTAAACACACACTGTTACATATCAACTGACAGGGATGGCATACCTGTACCTGGTTGAAATCTAGGGGCTTTAAATTTTAGATTACCTGAGCAGCCTTCCCAAACAAAGTCTGAGTTTACCTTTCAGTTTATGAGCTTTAGGATCTCAGTATAAACTGAAGTCCATGTTTACTCAGTACTAACACAAACAACTAGTACACACTGTACTGTTCAACAGGACAGGTAGATTTACAATAGACCCTTTGCCTTGAAAGATATGTACTAGTGCATTTATCTATATACAGTATAAGAGGGTGAGTGATCTATCAGGTGAATGGACACTCACCTTGTCTTACAGTTACTACTCTCCAGCAGGTGCCTGGGAAGCTGGAGCTTCCAGTTCCAGCTTCCGGTTACCATCATGCTCTTACAGATAGAGGGCAACAATATGCATTAAGGTGCACTACTGGACGTTAAAGATAACACGTTGACTGACTGCCTGTATATGGCAAGTACTGCGAGAAGGTATGAGAAAAGCCAATCGTGCACCTAACTCCCAATATGCTGATCTGTTAAATGTTTTGGGTCTTTTGACTGTGGTCTCAAACCAGACGGTTGCTTCCTTCACCCTTTGGACTTCCTGGCATGCTCACATGAGTGAAAGTGAAATAACTTTAACTTAAAGTTACTCCACTCCCACAATAGCATGCAAAGTTTACCTTTATACCCCAATTAAACAACACAGCTCACCTAACTTTAGTTTTAGACGAGTTAGGTACACGATTGGCTTTTCTCATACTTTCTCATATTATTTGTCATGTACAGGCAGTCAGTCAACGTGTTACCTCTAAAGTCATGTGATGTTTTGCCTAGAACAAATCATAATAAAGCCAGTAGTGCACCTTAATGTTTTAGACACAGTTGCAGGTTTTTTAAACAGTATTTTCATTATTTTGGGGAGAACACTTTCTTAGTCAGAACATATACCTGTTCAGATGCGTACAGTTGAAGGTTGTTCAATTTAATATCATGCTAAAGGTAAACCATTCCTCTTCTTAATAAATACAAATACTCGACTGTTCTGATTCATGTATTTTAAGTACAAAAAGTAGTGCATTAATTTAACCCCTGCAAAGTTTTGTTTGTTTGATTGGTGTTTAACGTCGTACTCAAGGGTAGTTCACTTATATGACGACGGATACAAATACAGAGCATCACAAACAAACAAACAATGTTACCCTTTGGCTCTGGGAACACCAGGGCAACAGAAAACAACCTTTTTCTAGCCTCTTACGATCAACCTAGGAAGCTGAGGGAGTATTCTGCAGGACCATGTCCCACCCGCTCCCTCATGGGGTCCCCTGCAAAGTAACTGGGTAGACTTTACAAGACATTTAACATAATCCCTATCTCTCCACCTGACAGCCATGTTTGCTTTCCTGTAGCTCACCACACAGGTGAGCACAAACCCTAGAGGTATTGCAGCATATAGCAGGTAACATGAATCTACCCTCAGTGAGGCAGGTAGGCAGACAGGTACCACAAACCTAATCAAACAATTCACTATACAACCAGGTGAAATACTGTGAACAAGCTATAGAAATTCCCTCAAAGCCAAACACATTATGCTGTCGCAAAATAAAATAGTTCCATTTTTTTTATAAGCAATACAATATAAAAATAGAGTTATTTTCACAGGCTTCTACTGTACAAAATCTGCTGAAAATATAACCATCCTAATACAGAGTTTTCTGGCATAACCATCAAATTGGTCCTCTAAAATTTTGTGAGATAAGGTTCTAACATTTGTATTTTCCCTTGGTTTGCTGACTTTTTCTAAATACGCCCTGTGAGGGAGCGGGTGGGCCATGGCCCTGCAGAATACTCGGCTTCCTCGGTCGATCGTAAGAGGCGAGAAAAGAGGTT
>JARFOD010103918.1:0-16199 GCA_031763545.1 Mopalia muscosa
GTTAATTTTATTTCTTTCTTTGTAAATGTATAGTCACGTGTGTACATAAGTTGGACGTTTGTAGATTTGTAATTCCAACGCCCTGAAACTTTCATATGGATTTCAAATATTAGATGTATTACTGGGGACAGAGAAGAGTGAAATAAATTTTTAAAAAAGGAACCACATAGTAAATCAAGAAATTGAAAATAGTTTTCACCTATATGGAAGCAAACAAATCTGGAGTTTTCATTTTTAGTATCCATCTAAGTGAAACCCGTTTCTGGAAACGTTTTTACATAGATTAATATTTTATTGTTAAATTGTTTTGTTTCCATATATGCAAAGTTCGTAGGTGAAATCTCGAGAGTTTTCACCTAGATGAAACCTGGGTAAAAACGTTTCAAATAAACTATAAAACTCTAAAGTTTTCACCTAGGTGGAAAAGTTTAACCCCTGGATGGAAACTAAAAATTAAATTCAAATGCTTTATAATTAACCTATAACAAAAACATTTTCAGTTCAAAACTAGAATATGTCGTATATGAGCCGCCGTGAATATGTTTTCTGTATTTGAATATATCTGACAAAGCCCCTCGCGTCAAGAGAACAAAACACATCGCTGGATAATCGATCAGAAAATGTCAGCAAGAGCAAGCAGGACACCAACATGTGGGCTTAAAAACGAACATAATAGTCATGACGCCGCCATATGTTTATGTGAAAGTAAATGTTTGCTTTTCAGGATTTTAAAATTGTTAATTATAAAACCGATGCCTTGTTAACATATAATAATAAAATCTCATCTTAAATTGTTTTCATATAAGCTATATTTTGGCATGCGCGTACAGTGTAGTATGTTTCGAACATATAGGGAAATTACGTCCTCAAATAAACTACACATTGCTCAATTATAGTTGCGCATTTCGGTTACTAGTTAGGACAGATAATGGTTTAACATGTACAGAAGTGTCAAAGCAGCATGCAGTCATATGTGTCTTTTCCTGTAATCGTAACTGTACTATATAAGCTCCAGCACCAATATGGCAAGCCGTTTTATCACTTCTAGCTTTATTATACATATGTCGAATTAGTTTTACTTTTATTTGACTAATGTACAATTCTTTTCCGCATATGTGAAATTCTTATTAACTTATATTGAAAAGATTTTCACAACATATGTATAATTCTTTTCAACATATGTGAAATTCTCTTTCAAATAAGTAAAATAAAACAACAAAACCTAAATGTTTCACATATGTGGGAAGAATTTTACTTATGTAAAATAAACTGTTATTTTGCCCATAAGGGTTAATATTATATTAGGCGACGGGTTTATTCTTATTTAGTATTTTTATTGTAGTCTACATCATTTTATTTTCCCGATGAATCAGACGTAGCAATGCTCTCTATAGAATCGGTCGCAATCGTAGGACTATAAAACAAATGTAGTTTCCCTGATTTATTTTAAGCTATAAAAAACAAATACTTTGCGAAATGTAAAGGGTGGATGTCCTTCGGATCCGATTGTACTTTTGGATCAAATTCATTGCTGCTAAATAGGCCTAATGGCTGAGAGAAGTCAGTTATTGAAGTCGTGGATGTTTTAATTTCACATATCTACAAAATAGTTCCACTCACATTTAAGTTTTAGATAAGTGAAAAAGATTTCAACATATTATGTTGAATTAAGTTTGGTATAGCGATTTCGTTTCCACATATGTTGAATTATTTTCCATATATGTGAAATTGTTTTCCACATAATTATGTTAAGTTTTTTTCCACATATTTGATTAAATAAATTCATTTAATCAAAACATTTCCTTGTATATAAAATAAGATAGATTTATGGTAATTCACATACACTTGATAAAGACACTAGTGACTGTGTTGAAACGTCGTGAGAAATGTTAAAGAAGTTTGACATCCGTAAAATGTGTTATCACTTGTTTTGATTCTATATTTACATTATAATGTAAGAATTGCATATATGTATCTAAAAATGAAATACAGTGTCAAAAGTATTCAGATCTTGACTTGTTATAAATAACTTACAAACATCTTCAGAAAAGATAATAACCATGTACAAAACATATAAATAAAGACGTAGCAAGCAAGCTAACCGGGTTGTGTGAAGGCTTAAGCAACCAGCAGACTAGTATTTCAAAGTTATAAAAGTTAACGTTAATGTTTGTTACAAGTGAAATGTTCAAGAAGATAGTTCGTATAGCCGTTGACGCGTTAGAAGAGAAAAGTTCAGGAAGATAATTAGTGTACATGTTGACATGGTAAAAGCAAAATGTACAAGAATAGGATCATGTATCCAGTGACACTTTTTAAGTTAAATGTTTCAAAGAGTCTACGTGTTCAGGTGGAATCTCAAATAAAATAGTTCAAGTATCAGTGGACATGTCATAAGGGAAATGTGGAACAAGATAGGTATGTATCCGTTGATTTGTCATAAGTGAAACGTCCAACAAGATAGGTGTGTATCCGTTGACATGTCACAAGTGAAACGTCCAACAATATAGGCGTTTATCCGTTGCCATGTCATAAGTGAAACGTCCAACAAGATAGGTGTGTATCCGTTGACATTTGATAAGTGAAACGTCCAACAAGATACATGTAGGTGTGTATCCTTTGACATGTCATAAGTGAAACTTCCAAGAAGACAGGTGTGTATCCCTTGACATGTCATAAGTGAAACTCATAAGAAGATAGGCGTGTATACGTTGACATGTCATAAGTGAAACTCATAAGAAGATAGGGGAGTATCTGTTGACCTGTCATAAGTGAAACTTGCAAGAAGATAGGTGTGTATCCGTTGAAATGTCATAAGTGAAACTCATAAGAAGATAGGGGTGTATCTGTTGACATGTCATAAGTGAAACTCATAAGAAGATAGGTGTGTATCCGTTGACATGCCATAAGTGAAACGTCCAAGAAGATAGGTGTGTATCCGTTGACATGTCATAAGATAAATGTGGAAGAAGATAGGGGTGTATCCGTTGACTTATCATAAGTGAAATGTCCAAGAAGATATGTGTGTATCCGTTGATATGTCATAAGCTAAATGTGGAAGAAGAAAGGTATGTATCCGTTGATATGCCATAAGTGAAATGTCCAAGAAGATATGTGTGTATCCGTTGATATGCCACAAGTGAAATGTCCAAGAAGTTAGGTGTGTATCCGTTGATATGCTATAAGTGAAATGTCCAAGAAGATAGGTGTATATCCGTTGACTTGCCATAAGCTAAATGTGGAAGAAGATAGGTGTGTATCCGTTGATATGCCATAAGTGAAACGTCCATGAAGATAGGTGTGTATCCTTTGACATGTCAAAAGTGAAACGCCCATGAAGATAGGTGTGGACCATGTTCTGCTTTTTTTCTTGTTCTTGGCGTAGGTAGACATTCTAAATAGCAGGGAATACCATCGCCTTTATCACGTTCCTGATCGGACGGTGTGATACAATCTTAGTAATATATCGCTCTGATGGCACATTATAAGTTATTCAGTCATTGTTTTGTATGGAACCCTAAAAACAAGTATTTTCCCATTTCTTCTTATACCAAAGATCTGGTTCTGTCGTAAGAGTACTATGTAAAATCATGCTATTTTCTAAAGTAGAGTCAAAGAACATTTATTTGTAAGACTGTGCGGTATCCGAAGTGTTACTGGCGACAACAAGAGTATTTGGATAGAAACACCCAACAGTGCTTATCACATACATTTTCATTAATAAATGATGTAATTTATTTAACGAAACATAAATCATGGACTAAATAAATGGAAAATATTTTAAGGAATCGATCCATAAGAGTATTTTCGTTATTTTGGGACAAAAATTATTAATTATACACAGAGTTATTTCGACGAATACGTCCTGTTTTTGACCAAATAAACATTAGTGCACCACAGGTGTGAAATATAGTAATAACTGGGTTAGTGCACCACAGGTGTGAAAGACAGTAAGAACTGGGTTAGTGCACCACAGGCGTGAAAGACAGTAATAACTGCATTAGTGAACCGCAGATGTAAAATACAGTAATAAATGTCTATTTCGTCAGCATGTATCCGCCAAAATAGGTTACCACACCCTGTGCATAATTTATTCCTCTAAACCCAATCAATCGTTGTTTTCACACCTGTAGTGCTCTAGTTTGTAAATAGATACATCATCTATGGATTATAGTCATTAGATTGGAAACTGTGCTAGAATCTGCTCCGAATCGTTGCTCGTCAATTAACCGGAAGTTGTATAGCGATGAAATACCTTGTTGTGTAATTCTTTTCTTTTCCAAGAGTGATATTTTACAGATTGACTTCTGTACAGAGCCTTATACTTACCAGTTTTTGAACAGTATAAAAAAAACCTAATTTTCTTTATTTCGAAATGTTAAATTGTATACAATACATGTATACATGAATTGGTAAACGTTTTTAATAACACATATATTCTGTCAATAAGTGTAGTTTGAATCTAATCGGTTCCGTCCCAAATTAAATTTTGCAGCTGCTTATAATTAGAGATCGCCATATCTACTGCATCTAGGGTACAATTCTCGTATACGCGTTTGGCTGCCAAAATTCCAACTACTATAATGATTGATTTCATCAGTCACCTGTAAAGAAAGTAGAAGGCTGTTGTTGGAGACTAAAACAAAACTTTTGTCAGCGCGATTTAACATGGAATACAAGCAGATAACTTGCAGTTAGTTTAACATGTTGTTGTGGGAACGGTTAGCTGTTTGCCCAAATCGGAGATAAGGCGACTTATACCTAACCCAAACGATCGTTCGGCGTTAAAGATATACCATGGGACCAATCTGAAAACACGGTGATAAGAACATATATTTCCGACAAATCGTTTGTAATAGTGCTGGATCAGTGTTAATTTTGATGGTGGCTGTGTGAGAGATTAAATATCTACGTATCATTTAAATATAGGACGAGACGAACCCACTCTGGTATTGAGCCTTGTGGCAAACATGCGGTTACCGATAATGGTTTGTTAGGATGCGGTTTAATGCTACTTATTTCATTCATATGATATAGAATTCCCTCGGCAATATTAGATTGATATAAACCGCCCATTTCAGCGAAATACCGCTGAATGTGGCGTAAAACAATAATCAACCAATCAGTCAGTCTTGTCCCAAATGCGTTAGTGTAACACAAAGAGCCGTCCCAACGGATGCGAACAGAAAAAGGTGTTTTATAATGGGCCCGGCTTAAAAGAAAACTAGGTAGGTCGGTATGTAGGTAGGTCGGTCGGTAGGTAGGTAGGTCGGTCGGTAGGTAGGTAGGTACTGGGGCTAATACAATATTTAATAGTAACACACAATTATGATTGTATTCACTAAAAGTTACTGAGTTCACGGGAATATCAGAATGGTATACAATTGTTAAAACCTAATTGTTACTTGAATTACTTTTCATAAAATAATGCACACTTACGCAATCTACCATCAATCCTAACATATAAGTGGGTAAATCATATACATGATTCAAAATGGTGAAGTGTTGAAGCATGGTTATAAACATGCTAGACACCTAACCCTATATTTCTTTCCAAGTTTTCAACTAAAACGTTGAAGGTGACATGTACCCCCCCAAAAAAACGGTCGAGAAGCCGAATATTTACGGTTTGCTTGACACCTACACTCAAACCTTGCCATCAACTCAATTAAAAGAACGATAGTCTCATCGTGGGAAAAGCATATCGCCTTTGTTGGATGCTGATGCATGGTTAATCTTATCTTGACAGTTTCCACAGGTATTGTCGATTTAGAGGTGTATTTAATGACATGTTTACTTATCGGGAAACAATTGTCATATAATTAGATGCATGCATGATGGATAAAAATATTATGTACATAAAAATAGCAATGAATATAAAGATATAAAAGCTTGCCATTTCTTTAAACACATTCGGGTGCAAGGTAGCAAGTATTAATTAAAAGTCTTATGTAAAGGCAATTTGAATTAAAACCGTTGCCTTCTTACCTCCATGACACTGCGTATATCGCTGTTGGTCATAAACCTGGCCTTGGTTGTGTAGAGGTATTCGGTAGATTATGGTTGATTGTTGGATCGTTCTCCAGAAATTTTTAGCTTTATAAATACACTGAGACTACGTTTATGTATGATCTGAATTTATTTTTGTGTCTTCTAGAAAGTGAATTTTAACAGCGTTTTCCTTATTTTGGGATAACACTTTCTTACTTTGAAAGATTCTAGTTCAGAAAAGTTTTGTGTTCCTGTCCTGGAATCGAATCCATGACCTTCCGAGTTAGGCACCGAATCGCAGTAGATGCCGTTCACCTAAACCATTCAGCCACTTTGCCTTTTATAAAAATAGTAAGTTAGTCAACTGAGGTCTAGGTAGCGGACATTTACCATCCTTCTAATAAAGTAGTGGTGTATAAGTAGTGATGTGGTACAGCCGTAGGTCATGCAGTGCAATTCTTTCTTAAAGTTACTTAAAAACTGTTTATGCCCACGTATTTTATTTTGGCAGACGTTACTACGCAAACACATGCGTGGGCTGCTGCTTTTTCTTGCAAATCCTAGGATGAAGGTGATGGCGGGGTTCATCTCAAAGTCACAGTCTGCCTTTGACAGCTATTAGATTTGTGATTATTGTAAGTGTTTTTCATGGGTAGCCGTTTATCAACCTGGTATAAACAACCCGCGACATAAAATACATGTATAGTCGGAAAACGTCTACTTCATCTGGAATCAGAAATACCGCTTAATGTGGCGTAAAATAACAATCACTCTACCTTATACCTAGTGTCGTAAGTTGACACCGATTAGCCACACTTAGGTTGCGTTCGCGCGACTTCCCCTGGTAAGGCCGACTTGGGTGACATAACGTCATACTTCCCTAAGAGATTCTTCTTGCGCGTGAACGCTTTCAGAAGAAGTAAAAATGAAAGTATAAACCGAAAGCGAAACCTCAAAACATAATGTTACTTTTTTCGACAAAGGTGGGATTTTTAATTATGTAAGTATTGGGTAACAGTCATGATCAATTCAAACGATTATTATCAAGAAATAAAAGGTGTGCCGGGCATACAAATATGCAAAAAGAGAGAAATATATCTATAGTCCGTTGACTCGGATAATACGCGCGATATTAACCGTGACTTTTATAATATGCCCTGAGAACAAATGTATTTCAGACAACATGGCGACGTGATTCCCACGCGGAAGAAAAAAAGGGAATTAGAAAATAAACCCAAAACACGATTCTCATATAAATGTATAACAGCAACAAGCAACATATCGGCAAACATGCATTTCTCATTTGAATGTATACTATGGATATATATGGTCAAACGAGCTGCTTACCAAATTATAGAAAAAAATAAGATCTTTGTTCTATCAGAATAAATGTAAATTTGAAAAGAGGATAGTCACGTTTCTTACATGTAGGTGCTTTTTCTGTTCAACGTTGTGTTAAGTAATCCCTCAATGTGACAAAGCTAAACTAAAGAATTGATAACTTCGTCTTGTACATGTTCAAACTCATCATTCAACCACATGTGTTGTTATATCAATTTCACCATGACAAAGCGTGATTTATTTCCACAATAATGAGATACACGGTGATGGAATTGGAAAGTGTTATATGATAGTGCTGCTTTACAACACACAAATAGATATATAGGGCAAGGATTGATTGGCCTATGACATTCCAAGATTTTTTGGCTGTCATCTGGGAGAGACTCCTTGTTACACAGGGCCCTCTTGAACAAAACCTCTCTGAGCCATGGTGATCTTAAGTTTACCCTTAGGCCTACTCAAGCAACGAACCTCTTTCACAAAGTCCCCGTAGCATAAGGTCTAAAGGGGCTAAATTTTCGCCTTAAGAATCACCTAAGCCTGAGGCGGTTTTGTGGAAGTGGGGCCTGGTCTCCCAGATCTATGAAGCAACACGAAGCCGAATTGTTTGTCTTTGTCTAATGTGGCGTGATTGTCCCGTGTTGTGTTTGTTGTAAGGTGACGTGAAAGATGAAGTTCCATTGTCCACTCACTGTTTTGATTCCCCGTCATATCAGTGAAATAACATCTAGTACGGCGTAAAGCCATAACCTAAAAGCAAATTCATAGAACACGGCAGATTTATATGGATGTCAGTCTGTTCTATTTTCCCTAATTATTTGATCTTCGAAATCTCATTTAGTTAGTTGTCAAGACTGTTTGATTCAATTACTTACCAATAACGTGAAAAACAAACATTAAATTTATCACAAAAATGTAATTACATAATTAATGTCTAAATTATATTGGTTCTTATAATCGGGGAGTCAAACAACGACATCATATAGCGGCGCAACTGAATACCATCTCATGGGCATTGTGGAGTGTATCCATTCCATCAAAACAATGAGAACGAAAATCAACACATCTTCTCATGCTCGACTGACATTAATTCATCATATAGTATGATTCTCTTTGTATCAGTTACACGATGATAATGTATACTTTTAGACAAAAAATAATATGACAAATAAAAATAAAATAAATAAACTGCTTCAACATGGTTAGGATGCGGGCACACCGTCGTGTGAGTCAAATAGCCTTAAGTACGGCATTTAACCCCAATCAAACAAAACATACATTCATGGATCTTTAAATAAACTTCAAAATATGAAGTATAGTATAGTGTGTTTCTTTGTCATTGGCCCCGTGAGGGAGCGGGTCGGTCATGGCCCTGCAGAATACTCCCTTGGCTTCCTCGGTCCATCGTAAGAGTCGAGAAAAGAGGTTGATTTCCGTTACCCTGGTGTTCGCAGAGCTAAAGGGTAATGGGAAGCAGATTTGTTTGTGATGTTCTATATTTGTGTCCGTCGCCATATAAGTGAAATACCCTTGAGTACGACGTTAAACACCAATCAAACAAACAAACAAATCTTTTATGTGGCTTTCTGTCACTTTATGTTACAAATTAATTGGATTATACAGAGCCTTAAATGAATAAAAACGAACAATAATACCCCCAAAACAACCCCTCGGTTTACTCGCAGCAATGTAAAATAAGATGTTACGGTCGATTAGACTTCGCAGGAACTGAAAGGTTTTGTTTTCGTTGGAAGACAAACTCCATGCTGAAAAAACATTTTATTAACATATTCGCAAAGGTTTGTCGATCGTCTTGTCATACATAACAACAACACATTGGGAAAAGATAATCAGTTTGTATTTACCAGATATAGGACTGGCTACGCTCCAATAGTGGTTTTAAGCCGGTTTGAAGTTGTCTGGGTGAACGCACAGGGGTGTTTTCAACCGGTTTATAGGTGGCTTGGAGTGGGTTTCATATAGTGAGTATGACACTGCCAACCTAAACCGGCTTAAATCTGTCCTGAACAAATTTTCGAAAAGGCTAAAAGCCAGATTACACAATTGTAATGTGAACAGTTCTTATTAGTCCGAGAGCTTAGAATTTTGATTGGTGTATATTTAAGCTGTTGTTGTGTGACAAGACAGAGCAACCAAAACAGAGGCATAACAAAAACAGATCAGCCTTTTTGAGACAACCAGGGCAACTGGAAAGTCTCTCACAACACCTTACTCCAGTAATGTTTTATTTTTAAAATCCCCTTACTCATTTCTGTTTCTTTTATTAGGTTTCGCATTCCATAGTTGATTGAAGGAGTCGGTAATGTATATTGATTGCATGAGTTAATATTCAGAGTTTTTGTCAACGAACACAAGAACATTATGTCACATTGTTAAATTTCTACATGGAAACGGCGTGAGAAATTGAAATTTTGGCCGGAAAAAGAATTGGACAGGACTTTTTTACTGTAAAATGTTTTGGAATCCGATATTTTTGCCCCATTCAATATTGAAATTGAGATGATAGTTTCTGCCAGATGGAATATTTTCTAGATTAGACAGTTATCTTTTCTTGATCTGTTCTGACAGCTAAAATCCAACTTTATTATGCAATTCTACAGCACGATCATTGTCTGAATGACAATTTTAAAAACCAAAGTAGGTTACCACGACTCGTAGATGAAATTGGGTTAAACACTAATAAATCAAAGTCAAGGAACGGATATGAAAATGTCATCACATTCCAGTTTGGTTCGCTCAACCTGATTACTCATACAGTGATAAGGAATAACAGTGCAAAATAAAATAATAATAATGATCTATTGGTGTAGCTCCTCGATAAAAAAAATCGGAACTAAATGATAGACATAATGACACGGCGCTTAGAAGCTTTCTGATTTTGACTTTGGGACTATAGAAGAGACGTTCCTTTGGACAAAGACGTTGTTGCTTCACGGCAAGGTAGAGATATTTACCTATAGTTTTAACATTGCGGGACGCTAGGAGAATGGAGTTTAAGGTTCCCCCTGCTGTAAAATCAATTAGTAAATTGTGTGTTTGTTTAAGTGGGGTTTAACGTCGTACTCAAGAGTATTTCACATATATTTCCACAGATTGTCCACTTAACACTTTTCCATGCCTAATTACGGTGGAAAAAGAGAGAAAACCTTGTAAAAACCACCCCTGTGATTGCCATAGCCACATCTTTTCACTCACTCATATAACTGATGGTCGAAAGACAGACTCGATCCTGTAAACAGTACATCGAAGTAGGATTAGTACGCGCGCTCGCAGCCACGGCAACGGCGGTAACCTTTGTGCTAACAAAAACAAAAAAATAATTACTAGAATTCAAAAATAAATTGAATATAAAAAAAATGTATTAAAAAATTAGTTTTAAAATTTTCTTAACATCAAACTTTAACCGGACAATTACAGTGCAAAAAAACCCCACTCTCTCAAAAATAACTTTCTTTCACTTCGTTACGTACAGACAAGCCGAAAATGGGAGAAAACACAATTTACTCGCCGAGATCATTTTCCCTCTGATATTTCTTGATAATATTTACTGATAGGACTTACGTGCTCCAAAAAGTTGTCATTGCACTATGTTGACAGACGGGCGACAGTATTTAGTGACAGATCATTAATTAGTGTTAAATAACTGTAAACAGTCAAAGGAATTCATTCTCGTTTTTTTTTTTTTTTAATTATGGTAGAAATATAACATAGGCATTCATACTCTTTAAAAATTAAAAATGAAAATTCAAAAAAGTTCTCGAAATACGATTGATTTTGCCTTTAGCGTCGTCATTCGAAGTTCACCGTCTCATTTTGATTGATTGGTTGATTTGTTTGTTAACGCCGTACTCAATATTACATCACTCATATTGCCGACTGTGTAGTTCAATAATAGGTCAAGCAATTGGAATCACAGCTTGTTTTATCTTAGTGAAGTAGTTCTGGTGGGTAGGGGCGAGGGATTTATCACTCCAAATTGGACTGAAATTCATGTGATATTTATACTTATTAATCCAATTTTATCGATAACCATCACCTCGTGTACATCTCTTCTACCTCATATACTTACGGTCCACTCGGAGACTAGAACAGGTGAGCGGCATATCAGTTGACCATCACGCTAACTATTAGGGCCCCCTAAAATCCAGAAGGTAGTAACGTCAGCACTGAGTTATATGAGGTACAGAGCTCCTCACATTTTGATTGTGTTATTATCAGTTTATTTTACTAATTCTCGTTATGGTTTAACCAAATGAAAAATTAGTCCGAATTTATTGAGAAGCTAAGGCATATTAACTATCAAATATTTAACGATTTTATAATCAATCAAACATCCCACGAAAAATTGAAGGAGGACTTTTTTAACTGCGTTGTTTAGGATTATTCGACAGAAAATAAACACCTAAATTATGCAAGTGTTAAACGATTAAAAGCACACATCTGGCATTTTGTTTGACAGCTAAACCAAACGGTTTAAAAAATTTATAGTAGGCTTATTGCCATAGACATGGATGTAAGTACATATGTAAAAGTCTAAGAATTAAACGTTTACATGCAGTGTTTGTTTGATTGAGTTACTGGGGTTTAACAGTTATTCCACTCATATGACGCACGCCAGATAGATGGGCAGATACAACCAGCACTGGCAACAAACTAAACAACACAGAACAATTACAAGACAACATATATAGTCATCATAAAGAGATCGACTATATGCTGCCCTTCAGCCCTGGGAGCGGCAGGATAGCAGGAAGCTCCCTTTAACCACTCACTCCGTGTTACAAATCTCTTTGAAACATCTTGCGATATTAGCGTCCGATTTAAGTTTTGTTGTTCTTCGTGTCCCGACTGTAGCCGTGGCTTTGTGGTAGCGAGTCTGCTTACTAATCTTAATTCGATTTACCGTTTACGGGATCGAATCCGTCTGTCGACCATCAGGTATATGAATAAGTCACACGATGTGGCTCCGGCAATCGCGGGGGTAGTTTTTACGAGGTTTCTTTTCGATGTTCCACTTTAAAAAGGCAACGAGCAGTGAGAATTAGACAATCCCTCGTCAAGAAGTCAAATACGCTGGAATGTGACGTTAAACTTCAATCAAACAAACAATCTTCCTGTCACTTTTTTTCTGGATTGTGTTGTTATCAGCTGTATACTTTAATGAACTAAATAAGATTTACATTTACAAGATCGTCCAAACGATTCATTATCAGTCTACATTGATGAGACAACTTTGTAATCAAGGAAAGTTATGTGTATTGTCAACAAAAATATAGATTACGGCAGATTAATATTATCGGAGTAGGATAAATAGGTGAGCACGCTAATCACTAAGCCCCGCCCCTGTTAACTAAGTCCCCTTTGTTATTGAATTAGTACATCTGAAAAATGACGAGAGACTCCAAGAGCAATTATAATTGCAGCTATTGGCCGACCACAAGGAAGTGAACAATAAGTTGTACCAGAAACATCATAGATTTGATATACAATTAATCAGATGTCGAAGCTATCACCTACTTGATAGAATAAAAACAGACCATTACAAATGCAACGAATTTTTTTTTTATATCCCAAACAACCTTTAAACACGCTGACAGACAGGAAAACAACACCGACAAAAGACAGCTCCGGTACAAAACAAATCTTCAAGGCTGTTAATGTACCCTTCTTTTCTGGTAAACAGTCCAATCATCGACCCCTCCGGTATTAATCAATACATAAAGAAAAGGACTGTCTGAGCTGTCTTCTCTAATTCCTTTCCCCTACAAGATGCTCTCATCTGGCTTCTTCTTTGACGTTTGAGTAAAATGCTGTCAGCATTGTATCCAAAAAACACAATAACACAATGGCACCTGTAAGATAACCCATAAGATGTCTCTGTGTTTGACAAATACGGTTTTTTATATATCTCATCCACGAAGCCAACAAATTTTCTGGATTTGAGCACCAAACGACATATGACCTGTTTTAGTGAACTGTAATCCCAATATCAACTTTCAAACACAATTAAACATGAGACGTTTCCGGTTTATAATGCTGATTAAAACGGGGCCCTTATTTAGAGGTCACTTTACCGGATAAGGAATGTCATTTTTCGTTGAGAATGGAAATCAGTCATTCCAACAACAAAATTAACCATACAAACATTCAAAATATATAATCGCTTTTGGTGACACATTTTGACAAGATAAAATTTGAGTATTTAAATTGCAATAGCGGTATAGAGCTACCATTTATTTCATATGTGCCAGTGATGAAATACGCCTTTGAAGCCCACGACAATATGATTTCTTGAATCACTCAGAATTACACATTCGATTTGAGCTTTTAAAAGTTGATCAAATGTTACACGGAATCATCGGCACAAAAATGTTCAAATCTTCTGCAGTAGATACACTCTTACTTTAATACATAAGAGCTTTTCAACAGTTTAGTACTGTAATCCATCAAACATCATGTGTAATTTTGCCTTACAATGATGGTCTGCTAAGGTTTATATCATAAATTGTGATCTTGGTGCTATTTATATTTCAGGTTGAACTCAGTATATACGTTTTTAGATAATGACGTTAAACAAAAAAATACACGTAAAAATGAAGCTTTATAAATACTTTATAATATAGAATACATTTTAGTTGGCTTGGTTGTATGCACTTAAAATTACCCAACTCTGAAGTCAGCAATACACATTGGCATTTAGCTTGATTTGATCACTATGTTGTCGTTATTTTGAAATGGAACTCTCACAACTACAGTTGATGGTGCTTCAAAATGTCACAAATACTTTATAATATAGAACACGTTTTGAAATAGAACTGTCACAACTATATTTTTATAAGTAAATTCTAACTACACGGAATAATTATTTGATGTACAGTGGTCAATGACAATGCACAATAGTAGTCGAATGTAGACGTACACGAAGTTTCATGTGCTGGTCACGATATATGATACATTAGACTTCCAGCCTACTGTATAAATTCCATCAATACTAGATCATTGTAGTAGTTTCCATACAATTTCAATTTCAAATTGAAAAAAATATTAAATTGAATTGATTTGACTCATAGCTATTAAGGGGAAGTCTATAATTGATCCATGAATCGATCATTTCAATTTTAAGCTGATTAAGTATATACCATCAGATTATTTTAATCAATGGTTTAATATATTTCACACGTGTGCAAAGCCACTCTGAAAGGTTGACAGGAAGAAGTTACTATGAGTTCACAGGCTGTGGAAGTATCTTATAGTAACCCGCACAATCTTTAAATCCAGCACCATCTCATGGGTCAAAACTTTCGGCTGGGCAAGTTCTTTTTATCTGTCTAAAGCTGTTTATGTTTATATTTAAATACAAGTTAATTAAACGACCGAGATGACGATGGCATAACAAGCCCGTATTCACACTGATTGCTATAGGTTCAAGTTGACAATGCCTACTTGGACACAATAATATACTGTCGAACATATGTAATGGCTGTAACTCGGTTTATTTGACATTTTAGTGACAATATTGAATAAAAAAGAACGAGTGAAGATCAGAAATATTACATCAATCAGTAGACTAAAGATGATGCCCGACATAAGAGACATCTGCCGAAATATGGCCTAACGCATTTATTGGCCATATCTTACACGGAGATAAACAAGATCAGAGTTTCCATATCCATCGAGTGGAATAATGAAGCAGGGTTCAAAGCTGCTTCTAAAGGGTTGCCCAAAATTCATGTTGTTTTTGATAAACACAAATTTATCTGATCAAATTACACTCTGTTATGTAAGTCAGAAGTCATTCCTATAGCGTAAAACATTTGTTCGCTTGATTGAATTTTAACACCGTTCTTTAGAGTATATCACTCATAAGACGGTGTGCCAGTACAATTGGTGCATGGTGCCACCCTCTAAACCACAGACAACAGACACAGGTACAACATGATGACATATATAGATGTAATAGGTTTGTTTGGTTGCTTGGGATTATTTCACTCACATGACGGCGTGTATGTCAGTTCAATGGATGGAGGAAACCACCCTTGACGCCACTGACGACAAACACAGACAAGGCAGGACAATCGCAGGAAGTAGTACAAACACATCACAAACAGATCGACTTTATTTTGCCGTCCAACCCACTGGGTCATTATCAGCTGTCATACCGAATTAAATATGGTGGAAAATGAATGCACATGTGCTTTATTATTTATTGGCTAATTGGTAAAAGGCTATAAACTTCAAAATAGTCATTTAAGCATGTACCTACTCTATGGGATGGATTTCAGAGCGGGTGTTTCAGCGGAAACGCGAGAAGTCAAGACGCTCGCAAATCTAGTTTTATAAATTTTTGTGATCGCGACAGACGTCCTCGGTTTTAAACAAGATGCATTCCAAATATTGGCGAAGGCGTTGGTGGTAGAATGAATATCCATAATAATCCCTGCACAGTTGCCAAACAGCACTACAGAGAGATGACAGCATTCAACACTAGATCATTACACATGCTGAAGGATTTGCAAAAAAAAAAAACTGCTCAACCGATGTTTGGCACCTTGTTGGCCGAACTGATTAGACTTTTTCACAATTGACGTCTGGCAATACAAGGCTCTCCTCAACAGGCTGTTGTTATAGTTTTGAAAGCTCTTAGAACTACACCGTTTAGTGTACTGCAGGTATTATGTAGTGAGTGGTCGTTGCATATACGTCGACAATTCCGAACCCTTAAATATGCTCTTAAATTTACTAAAATCGTCTGTCTGTAACTCAGCTACATCTGTATTTCACCCTTCTGACTATGATAAATTGTACGAAGAAGGCTGTTTCCACCCAAAACCATTTAAGTACAGGGC
>JARFOD010103929.1:0-16196 GCA_031763545.1 Mopalia muscosa
GTATTTTCGTTATTTTGGAATAACACTTTCTTAGTTAGAACATATACCTGTTCAGAAAATTTTGTAGGTTGAAACCTACATACTGAAATGAAGTATGTTCTGTAAGATGAAAGTGATTAAAATATATTAGTTACTCTTTGAAATATATCACTTTACAAACAAAACTGGTATATGCGTTTTAATTCGAATCAATAAATCTATACCCCGTAACAAAAAGCATCGTATCAAATAACACTGTACGATTATACTGTTGGCCATAACATTAAACATAGAAAAGTGCTAGCATATTTCAGTGAAACACAGGCTTAATAAAAACCCTGCCTTTTAATCAACAACAGAGATAAACGCACGGTTAGCTAATGATGGAAATGAATAAGATGTTAGTTTCCGCTATATATTAAACAGCAGTTTATGAATACGGCAGTACAACTATTTGTATTTGATGGATGGATGGATGGATGGAAGGATAGACTGATGGGTGGGTGAGTACGTGCGTGTGTGGTTGGTTGGATAGTTGATTGGCTGATACTTAATGCCTTGCTAAAGAGACGTCAGTTTATTATTTGTGTACTTTCGGTTCGTTTCCATTTTTGATGGTGTGTTATATTAGTTTGAGGAAGATAGATAAATTTGAAAACGAACCAAGAAAACAACAACAACACACACACAAACCATCAATAAAAAACAAACAAAACAAAAAGAGCAAAACAGAAAACCCAAACAAAAGTGTGAGAGTGTGTCATCGTCATAGCGTTGATGAACTACCACTGATTGTGGCCTGCATCAATAATCAACCAAACAATCAATAAATCATTTCCTCCAAAATAAACAGTAACAACCCAATGAGATTTATCGATGGTCTGCATGTTTGATGAATTACTAAGAGTGTTGTTGGCGGTGCATACTCTCCATTACACCGTTATTTGACAGCGCTGGTGAAGATGTGGACGCTACATGTATATTTAATAATAATCTGGACGAACATCTTTAATTTTGTTCAGATAAGGTGCGGGTAAATACATTGAATCCTTGAGCATTAAAAACTTGCATTCTTCTCCACCAGGTTTGGAACAAGAGACCTGTGGGTTACAGGCCCAACATTCTGAGCTGAGCTACAGGGGCTAAATGAGTCCCTTATTCATATCAAGTCAAGATACATGTAAGTATATTAATGTTCTTATTTGTAAATCAGTTGTTTAAAGCTGGGGATTCTTATATTTATTGTATATTATATAGATGCGCCTCTCTTTTCATATTTCTCTCCTGCTTTAACGATATCGGATTTTGATAACTGTGCATTTTACTATGTAAAATATTAAAGCTATGAACGTTGGTTCGCTGTCAGCCTGATGTCATTATATTTGTTTGAGTAAACACAGCATGCTTAAAAGTAATACTGGTCAATTAACTGTAAGGAGCTTTGGATGTGATGTGTTCCAGCATTATATCATCAAATATTAGGCGGGCAAATAAAGTAGAGCCATTCTTCTATGATTACATAACAGATTGTCTTGTCTGATAAAATTGTGATTTATATTGATTTTTTTGTCTGAAACCAAAACAAGTTGATAAATTCTCCTTTAATCAATGTTTTTCGCGCTCATATTTCCATCAGTGTCAAAGATGAGTAGTGATCAAGTTTTCTGTATAAGACGGGTGTTTCGATTGCTTCTGGCGGACTAACCTGTCGTCATTTAGTTATTTATTATTCGATTTGGCCAATTCCTAATGAATAATCGGAAAGGTGGAACCCGGTCAACGTTTGCTAAAATATGACAATTTAATTGTTGATTATCCGTTTGACTAGAGAGAAATAAACGAGCTCATTGACATCACGTAAAGTACAGCCTGTGTTGTAAGGTGGAATAGATGGGGAATGAACAGTGCTTAACCATGAACTAAATAGCGATCTTATTTGTATTACCAGAATACCTTTTTCCGAAGACTCGATTGACTTATTTCAAACTGTATGTGAACAAAAACCATTCAATTTACTTTCAGACAAAACATTAATGCAGAAGATCACGTTTTGCTTTTGTTTGTTTGTGACAAATCTGACTGCATACAGCAGTGTGACGTGTTCAATAGCATAACTATTCATACATACACGCCTTCATACATGTCGATTAGAATGATAGAATAACGCTTGTACTACAAGATATTATTACATTATATGCACATTGCAAATGTATCTTTCAGAAAATTGTGTTTAGCACAGATGAATATAGTTAATAGTCATTTTTAGTGCAATTTATACAGGAATTTTACCGCGCATCACCATTAGAATAAGTAACATCAAGATACGCTTACCATTTTATATATTTGTTTCTAATAAAACAATCACACAACTTTATATAAATATGGAAAAATATGTGAGAATGTTACTAATTCAGTTGTTGGAAAAATTGTTTCCAAACCCATCGAATTGTTTGTTTTATTTGATATTTATTCAGAAATTTTCTCCTTCGATGTCTTTTTTACTCCGATGTTGACGGTCCTAATAATCAATGCAAAGGTCCTGCTGTTTAAAATTAGACTGATATGCGGACTTCTTCCACAGTGTCATAGTTGATCAACTCCCAGGAATAACCATGCAATTGATTCTGATTTGGCGGGGTTTTTTTTCTCTATTTTTGTTTGTTTTTTTTTTTGTTTTCTTTTTTTTGTTTTGTTAAAAAGTGTGAAGTTAATTTGGGAGATCCTGTTGCGAGCAGGACACCTTTTGCTGAATTCAGTGCTGAAAATATCAAACGAAAATGGAAAAATAATAGTTCAAACAGCATCTCTTTTCATAGTTAAACAGAATGAAGCATTGATTTTAGCGGTTGTGGGATTCAATATGGATATCACTCGTGTAAATATTGAACTGACGTGAGCATTACTCAATGTCGCTTTGTTCTACCATTTCTAACACGGACAGAGTTACCGTTCATTTTTGTGCCTGCAAAGTGGTGTGGGAATTGAATATTCCGATATTGTCTCCATTCAGATTAGATTGTTTGATCTTGTAGGCAACACATTAAGCTATTTCGGTTAGTCGTTGCGGTATGTCCTTAAAAGATAAACGAACCAATTGCGTTTCCACAAAGGAGTCAAGAATTATTCCATATACCTTTGCTTTTTTTATGTCTTTCTGGTTTAAATATAATTGCGAAATGTTAATGGATACACGAAATGCCCTGCAGTAAAGAAAGATATTTACCTCATCACTTGAACAAATCAGAATGACCGCCAAAAAAAACTGATGTGCAAGCGGCGTAACAGTTTCGAATTTAAAAAATGTTTTGTACTTATATTCATCTTCATGAATGTGAAAAAAAACAAAAACAATGGAAGAACACACCACTGATTAACTATTTCAATCGTACTGATACAAAACTGTCGACTTTATCTCGTGTTCTAGATATAGTCACCGAGATGGGTTTGTGAAAAAAACCTTAATTTCGTTATATTTACACAGTGTGAAAATGTGGTGCACACAATCACACTGGTATATATTCCAATAGTAGCACCAATTAGTTCACGCATTACAAAGACATTACTAGGCTAAACGGTACAGATGCGTGTTCTTACCACCATGGTTTCTGTCCCTGTAGACTATCATATGATTAGATATGTCATGTACCTCCAGATATTTATGTTCGAAGATATTAGCTTATCAAGTAGCAGAATAGTCATATTGCCAAACAAAAGGAAGTAGGCTTTTTTTTAAACCTTTGTCTATTTCCACTTTGAAATCCAATTAAAATAACAATTTTATAACTAATCGGAATTTATTTATCAGTGTTTCTGTTTTGTTTCCTCTCCAGAGGAAGTAATCGATGTGGTTTTGATTTGCATAATCTATAACCGACTTGTTTAACAGTCCGAGATTTTACCTGTAATCTGAATAAACTGGGAGAACAACACCGACATAATATCATTCAACAATTCATACACCACATATTCGGCATCATACAATGATAAAGTTGTCTCCTATCTTCGCCACTAACGAAGGTGTGCACGTCCGACAAATAAATGCAGTTTTCTTGTTCCTTAAGAAAGCTGTGTGAGTTAAAAGGACAAGACCTGCGGTTTTATCGTGAGATTTGGTCCTTTTTTAATCTTATTTTACGAACAAACCATCCCTCAGATTGAGAAAGTAATTAACATTAAGGCAGTAATTAAATTGTATCAGCCGGATGTGAGTACTTTGTGCACGTGGCCCAGAATAACAACAAATCATATCCGAGTCAAGTTCTTCCGAAGAAGATAGTGTTTGCTTTGTGCCAAGAAGTAAGAACTAGAAGACAGGAAGAAGGATATCAGTAAAGAATGAAGATGGTGGAAGCTACAGCATATGCAGGTCGCACGAAATAGAATCTTGGCTCGGTGCCAAAGGTTGGCCTGAAGTTCTGATGACCTGAACACGTAACAAAAATCAACACAAGAATGCCCTTGCAATTGTAAGGAAAGCTTCTTTTAACGGGAACTTAAACTGACCGTATAAGTACTCAGTTCAGGCTCTTTTCCAGGAGTACTTTAGTTGATACTGGGATGGGGATCGTTATACAGCTCAGCGCCATGCTCCCGTTGTTAATTAGCTGAACAGGAAGCAAAACTGCCCTTGCGTTTTTCCGTCTGGCGTCGACGCTTCTGGCGCTACTTGCAAGCACGCCTGCAAGTCTATTCGAGAGCTTTTTGTTTATAGCCAAATGGAAATGCATTCTGTACCATGGAAAGCCGCTTTATCACTTCTACCCTTTTTCTGCAGATGTCGAAATAAGTTTGCTTTTATTTTTCTGATATAAATTGTTTTCCACATATATTCAATTCTTGTTTATTTACTATTTTACTTACAAAATGTTTTCCTCACACTCCCAAGTTGTTTAACCTAAATGCATTTAACATAATGCATTTACTGGCAAATCTGATTTGTACTAAAAACTGCTTAAAAACATAATATTTCGTTTTGTAACATTTTAATTATTGGTTTTACTTTAAAGAGTTCCTTAATCTAAGAATATATTGTTACCAAAATGATTATTTAAAAACTTAAAACCACTATTAAACCGCGTTTCTTATAACTAAAGAGACCAACTGAAGACAACTTTTAACGCATGTGGGCTATACCCCTGGTTTTTTATGCAATTCGCTTGGTATAATACACGGTGATTTTGATATTATCTGTACAGTTATTGATTCTGATAGTGGCGCATTTAATGTTGCCAAAAAATCGCCGATTATATTATTTTAGAACCAGGGCCTTTAATTAAATTTTATCATAGAATAAAGCCAAGGTCAAATAATTCAAAGGAAAGTATATTGTTTGGGATAAACAAATCTACTGCTTCTTTCGAATGTATGTTGAGAATAAATGGATTTAGCATGAAATAGTAGATGGGTGGGTGTCCGTTTTCCTACTGAATATGTTATACTCCAAACGCCCCGTCCTATCGAAAATGAAAACTATGTAGACTGTAACCTTGAAGAATTCATTGTCCAGACCGATAGTAGGTTCTATGTTAACGTAAGTGCTTAATCATGCCTAATCGGCAAAGGGTGGTAACGACCCATTCAAACACTGCCTTTGAAACACTGCCATATACAAATAACATCTAAATACCGGAAGGAATGTTTGACATAATTTCGTAAATATTCTTGTGCTCATTTTCTCCAATACATCCCCACAATGCCCCTGTGCAGCTGTACATTGGAATCAAGAAATGTTGGACTTTAGAGCTTTTTCATTTTATGTGGCTCACCAAGACTCGGAATACCAGTTGAAAGCATTTTTACAGAAGGTATCATGTTTATGTATACAAAATCAGTTTTTAAATCACAACATTGTACATGGCACCTAATAGGGAATTTATGGTGACATTTGGATCGAAATGCATCGCCGCTAATGTGACTTTGGAGTATTTCTAAATCAATGCCAGACGCTATAGTTGAGGAAATTGTGAGCTCTTGGCTGAAGCATTATAAATGACTGGCATTTTAGACATGTCGCCTCTACTTATTTCCAACACTTGTCACATTGCTAACCCGTAATGTGTCATAACACTACATGTTAAGTCCTGTACCTGATTCTTAACATTGCCAGCATATTCCAAGAATAAAAGTGAAAATTCACCGTTCAAGATGACTGGTTGGCAGGTCGTGTTCAAGTGTATGAGAGCGTGTGTTTTTGTTTATTTTGTTCGTTCCATTTGCCCTGGACACTTTGCCGTAGGGAGTAGGTCATCACTGCATCTGTATGTCTGTCTCTCCATATAGATGGCGTGAAGAAGACAAAACAATTCAAATGTTGCAAATGTTTTTTTACACTAAACTATATTCTTATTTGAAAATGGGGCCACACCAATCAAATTTCTGGTTTCGATGGCAAAATGTATTCGATTTAACTCCTATTTACATGCGTGCAAATCCGATAAATGTCAGTTTTCCATGACAACATAATGACATATTATAATAGTATTATAGACAATATGAACACGTTAAAAACCTTATAGCTTAAGGTCTTGGTGCATGGGCCCATTGTGCTCAGAATGAAGCAATTTTTGTTATCGCTTAGATTAAAAGTTAGGTATTCAAACTACATGTTGGTGAAAAATTCGAAATTATAATTTTACGACTGGAGCCTACAATTTAGTTCTCCCATAATCATATATTTAAGTCGCAAAACTTCAATTGCCTATTTCTGGCACTTCGTTTTTCAGTAGACTCTATATTTCCAAATCGCATTTCTAAAAAACTGTCGTGTTAGAAGCTTCAAATTGGTACCATTGAAAAGACTACACTGTAGACTAGAAAACGGTGCCTAATTTTGTAGAATTCATTTTTTAAATGTTTTTGAAAGTTGTATTTGAAATTATTATAAGACTTTCCAAGGTGGGATAGACAAAAAAGTCCACTGGGATCTATATTAAAAAAGTTTTTAAAAAATGAGGAACCGTTTACTAGTTCAAGGACAATTCTACTCCGTCAACTAATGAGTTTTATCGCTATTGTACTTCGATAATTAAATTATGAAAAATGCAGTCTATTTTTTTCAGTTGATATTTACTCATCTTGCAATATTTTTTAGAAATATAATAATTGGATTTTAACGACATACACATATGTGATTCTGAGTGTTCAAACTTTCAATAAAAAAAACATATTTATGGTACAAATTAATATTCTTCTGCATAAGAGACTATTATAAAATACAACGAGTGTTTTGAAAATCGACCAGAGAGTCCAGAAAGACTCTAACCCTGGGTTGTCAAGTTTTGGCAAAACAATTGTCTGAAACTGAACTACATCCCTGTATAAAGTAGGTTAATTCCAATCACAATTTCTCTCTGTCTGTCCGTGCGTCCGCAAAATGGCTTGGACAAGATAAAACCTATACCACTTATAACAGTGTTTTCAAATTTTGGAAACGCATTGTTCTTACATTCAACTAAATTTTTACTTGAATAGGTGCCATTCCAATCGAATTTGTCGATTCCATTGTATCATAGTTATAAACATAGTATTACAGACAACGTTTTTTATGTTATTCGCTTGGCACAATACACGTCGATTTTAATATTATCTATACAGTTTTTTGTTCTGATAATTGTGCATTTAATTTTGCCAAACGTCGCAGTTTATATTTGGTTTGAACCAGGGCATAAAACATAAAATAAATTTTAACAAGAGGAGAAAGCCAAGGTGAAACAATTCAAAGGAAAGTGTATAGTTGGAACCAACAATTGTACTACTTCTTTCAAATGTATGTTGAGAATAAATGGTTTTAGCATGAACTAGTTGGTGGGTGCCCGTTGTCTTATGAATCAATCTAATCTTCTCATTCTATTTGTCCCTGCGTCTGTAAAAAGGGCCTGGATAAGATATAACCTGTACCGCTTAACCCAGGCTTTACAAATTTGGAAACGCATTATATTTACACTAAACTACATTCTTTCTTGAAATGGGGCTATTACAATCAGATTTTTCGTTTCCATGGCAATGTTACATTTTACTATGTTAAACATTATTATGATACATAGGTATACTACTAGTTTTACAAAAACGTGAACAAGATACAAACCATACCGCTTACAGCAGGGTTTTCAAATGTTGGAGACTCAATTGTAAGGCAATTCCTGGATTCCATGGCAACATATTTGTTTTAATAATAATATTAATTGTATAATAATAATAGTATTACAGACGACGTGGACATCATAAAAACCACACCATTTAACGCAGGATGATAAAATTTAAGAAATACATTGGTGTTACACCAATTTATATTCATATTTAAAATGAGGTCATTCCAACCATATTTGTATAGCCATCAGATTGAACTATTATCATAATTACAGTTGACTTTCAGTAGATAGGGGGCTGTTTAGAGTGTTTCTCCGCAACTCCAACATAGACTTAAGACACCTTACCAACACAACTTTCCGCTTTATCCACACTCCTTTAGTGTTTAACTGTTATCACTCCTTTGTTTCGTTCCAATTCATTGGTACTTTCGTTGGAATTAAGTAAGTCACACTCACCTCTTGTTTCACTCGACAGCAGTGTTACTCTAAAGTATTCAAATAAGACGGTTACAAAACCGCACGTTATTTGATTATTTGTTATTTGACTTGAGGCAATACTTCTAAATTACTCTACCGTTCCAAACAAACTTGCTATGTGGAAAGCATACTGGTCTCAGTCAGAGGGCGTTGTCAATAAAAAAACTTATTTTTGTCTTGGTAGAGACGGTTGTACAACTCAATAGATGTTAAACCAGCAGAAAATATAAAATTACAAAAGTAAAAAAAAACATTTCTTAAACATCAAACATAAAATATTTCCCTTCAATTTAAACATAATCAGTATTTCAACACTAAAAATAATATGTAAACGCCTGAAGACAAAACACAGCAGTTCAGTTTGACATCTGATTTTCTGTACAAAATGTTTGTACATTTACAGCACTACTAGATTATGCGCCAGTCATTTTCGCCGGTACTACTAATTCAATAAAAACACAACTTTGTGCGTGTAAAAATTAGAAAACAAAGCTCTCAAGAAATGGAATGACTAACGACGGAACGTTTTACTGGTTGCTGGTGAGCTAGTTTGTATAAAATTTGTGAATAAAAATAGGAAGAAGAAAGAAGGATTAGAAACTAAATAAACATATCGCACTACTGATATTCAAAAGAAACACGCGTGCTCTTAACACAAATGCAAATGGATGCAATTATTTTATCTCAAGAGCTAATAATCACAAACTTTCTGAACGATTTCAAAAAAAGCTTTCAAATTTAAACCTTATGGTCGAGCTGAAGTGGTGCGGTTTTAAATATAGTGTCAACATTTTTGTTGCGAGTTTGGGACAATATCAAACTATTGGCGTTCGCAAAGCTGTTAAATTTAAGAGTAATATTTTGACTTTCGGGGGCGGATTTACATTGAGCGTTGGTTTCACACTAAGAGGTTGTACAATGATCCTCTGGGGGGAATCGTAAGGCCGAAGATTTTCATTTCATTATATACGATATTGGCAGCTGATTTCTACAGGAAGCTGAACGTAGAATGTAAGGACACAATCATTTCGTTTGATTGCCCGCAGCACTTACAAATCTTTACTTTGCTTTCTATTAATGGCTTGGTTACTGACCTGTCAAATGTATTCCAGCCGGACGATATTTTGTCGAGGTTTAAACTAAGTGTTGGTTGTAGAGAGTATTAGTCTAAGAACTACTAACGAGGTCAATTTCAGGCCGGTAGAGTTACACTGAAAACCATCCGTCAATATCTCTCACCTTAAATTGAAAGTAATAACCCGAAGTGGCAATTCGAAAGAACTGATCCAAACAGCTCTACGTCACCATTGGTCGCTTGTTAACTAGTTGCTTTGAGCAATTTGTGATTTCAATTTTTGTGCATTTTCCAACAATGTTTCACGAGAACGAATTTGATTATTCCTTCATTGAACAATATATTATTTTCGAAATAAGAAGAACAAATGAACACGTTTTCATAATTGTATTTTTGCTGGTATGTTGGATTAATAAAGAAAAGGTTTTATATTAAAAAAAATGTGTAAATAGCCATCTATATGAGCACTTGCCTTTGGAGTTAACACTATTCAAACAGTGCAAACGTAAATGATGGATTATTTTAAGCCGTTGATAAACCATTCACTAGTTAACATCTACAGATAGCTTTCTGCTAATTTTTATTCCCTGCATTCGATGATATTCTGTAGAGAGAGAGCTCTGGAGATCTTTCCAAGTTAATATAAAGGGAGCTTTGTTGGTTTGTCATAGGAAATCATTATATCGAAATAGGAAGCTATGTATGTTCAATAATGTCATTAATGACTGACGGACATGACAGTCGGGGACAAGGAGGGGGCTCGCGATTGTCATTGGACGCAAGATTTGTACGTTTTGCATATGTATTTGACATTTCATTGTGTCCTATTGTTTAACGTTATGAGGAAAGACAATTTATCTAAAACTGTCGAAGACGTAACTATCAGGACTTTGGGCATGACTATTGTAGATTCCCTGACCAGCATTCCAATGCCTTATCCATTTACAGACTCGTGTGCAATACTCACTCGTGATAGGTTTTGAACATCATGGTGGTCGGCAATCATATTTTCCGAGTCACCGATTTTATTGAATTACTGGGAAATGTAAAGATGAATATATAATCAAAAGACATATCTTCAAGCAAAACACATTAGTCTAATGACGGATTGACGGAAAATAAGATTTCATGTTGACTGAGTCTGCTTTCCAATTATTTGAACATATATGGGAATAAAATTCGATTAGATAAGTTACTTTCTCTGAGGACTCAGTAGCTGAAATCGTGTCCTAAACAAATTGATGTTCGGTCAACCACCATAAAAACACCTCAGAGAGATTCCGTTTCATGAATGTTTTGGTTTGTGTGCAGTAGATAGACGACAATGCCCATGTTGTCGGGAGCTACTTGAAACTCCCGGCCAATAGTTAAGACGAACTTTGCAACATATCAGTGATATATAATATGTTGCTGATCCGTTGGTTGTTAGTTGAATTAGCTAAGTATGTTTAACAATATCATTAATTAGAAAGACATGACGACTGGTATGGATGTTCAACTTCTTGATAAAATTGGGTAGCAACGTTTCGATCTCGATGCTAAGATCGTTTTCAAGCCATGGTTACAATCTCAACAAATATACTTTAAGCAATAAAAGAACATCGAAACATCGTGATCGAAACGTCGCTACCCAATTATATCAAGAAGTTAAACATCCATATCAGTCGTCATGTCTTTCTAATTTACCAGCTTCTAAATGCCACTCAAACAAGATATGATGGACTTGATGACAGAGTTTAGGAGGTAGATAGTGTAACAGTTATATCACCTTACCCAGTAGATTAATAAGGAGTTCCTGTGATTCTGTCCTGGTCAGGTGTATTATTAAACTATGATGGACCTGATGACAGAGTTTAGGAGGTAGAGAGGGCTGTAAATCCTCATGGAACACAAATATCATGACATAGAACAATGCTGACACAGTCTCCACTACTGGACATAGTAAACTGTTGCCTAGTTCACGTAATAGCTCATCTGTAAACATATTTATTAAACAATTCAGGTGAACCAACCAATTTGACTCTGGCAATCGAATGGTTTTTATGACGTTTCCTCTCGGTTTTCAAGTATTTAGGCAATTAAGGGTGTGAAGTTGACAGTTCGTCCTAATATAAATAAAATACCCTTGAGTAAGAGGTTTGACCTCAATCTAACAAATAAATTGACATGTCACTTAAAGGAACTATCATGTTTCATCAATGCATCTAATGACCACCTTTTGCTTTGGTGTTTTATTGCTTACCACAACGAAAAAAAGGTTATTTCGCATATTTCAATTGAAGACAATGATCTTCGTTTTCATAAAGCTAATTGGCACACAAAGATACAAAATCTGAATAACCCTATGTTTTTCAAAGACGAAAATCTTTTACATTAAAATCAATATGGATAAAAAGACTATGCTCATTGGATCAAAAAGTTTGACATATCTGTGACAGAAAGGATAAATGTCAAATGATAAAATATGCCACTACAAAGACATCACAAACAGATCGGCTTCATGTTGCCACTTAGCTCTGGGAGCACCAGGACAACAGGAAGTTCACCAGACTTCTGTTTGACTTGAAGAGCCATAAGTTAAAATAATTAGATATCACAAAAAAGTGTGATAGCTTGTCTGTTTATTTCATTTCGATTTTCACTTTTTGTTAAGGTTTTAACTGTAAGTCTACTAAATTAATAGCTTTCAGTATCCTATAATATTCAAATATGAATTCATTGAGACAGCTACAAACTTTAATTTTATTTTTTATAAAATTTTTCTATGAGGATTGTTATCGATTTCAAGTATTAGATTTTTAATTTTGTTAATTTAAGGTTAAAACATTAAAAAATAGTCTTACCATGCTCATGTACTAATTTCTCTGCTAAGCCAGGGATATCGTTTAACAGTCGACCAAGTAGAATCAGGTATGGTTGGCACTGCTGTAATTTACTCCTGTGGCAGCACTGAAAGTAAACAACACCCAGTGTACACGCTTGTTTGTTTGCTTGTTTGATTGGGGTAAATTGATTTCAGTTATATGATGAGGGATTGTCCACTTCACACTATTCCTTGCCTTATTATTGTGGAAAACTGGGATGAAAGCTAGTAAAAGCCACCCCTGCAATTGCCGGAGCTACATCTTGTGACTCACTCGTATACCTGAGGATGGACAGATCAGTAGATGGACTTGATCCTGTGAACGGTACATTGAAGTAGGCTTAGAAAGTGCACTCACTTACCAGTAAGCCATGGCTAAGGGCTTGGTATACATTCAACACATTTAAAATACTACAGAATGTTATTATCTGTCAAACAAATGTTTTGGGTGTCTTGTTTTGTCAGTTTGCAGGGTACTGTAATAAAACGTATACATGTCTGCACCCTATTTAAGTTTTATTTTCTAAATTAAAACTTCTACAACAAATATAGGAGTAAATTGGAGTAGGATTAGTAAGCGCATACGCTATCGCCAAGCCACAGCTGCAGGCCCAATCACATTGGAACCAAAAATCACATTGGAATCACATATCACATTGGATGTGGGAACCCAGTCAAATTGAAAACCACAAATCAGTCCTACCGGAACCCACAAATCTTATTAGAAACTAAAAGTCACATTGGAACCCACAGTCACATTGTTACCCACAGTCACATTGGAAACCACAAATCACATTGAAACCCACATTCACATTGGAACCCAGTTACATTGTTACCCACAGTTACATTGGAAACCACAAATCACATTGGAAAAGAAAGGTACGTTGGAACCCAAAAGCCACATTCAAACTCACAAATCACACTGGAACCTCCAAATCCACTTGAAAATCACAAATAACATTGATGAGATGAACACTACATATAGGTCTAATCATGGATGAATAACAGCCAGCAGCATTATACATTTCAAAAATATGTATACACAGCAATTTATTTTCAATCTGCTTTATTTTGAATATTACAAAAAAACTGTTTTGATATTTGGTAACTTATTACATTCTATTTGTTTTACTTATGTACAATTAACAAGCATGTGATGGTGGCAAAAATATAGAGAGGGTATGTTACCCTATCATTAGGGCGAGATATACCCATGGTCCATTATCTAGGTAAGATGAGTTGCGAAAATAAATTGTGATTTGTCTGTAATTAGGATATTGCGCACCAAGTAAATAACTTCATCAGAATACAAGGTAAGCAGATGTTGACTTTGTGTTATCCCAGCTGAAGGAGATGGACTTTTTGGCAAAGAGTCTGTGAAAACTCCTCACAACTCAAATGTCAGGTATATATAGAGGTTTCTCAGGTTGGAAGAATAAATACCTAAGAAGGTCAGTGTAAACTCAATCCAATTAGATACAACATCAGCTGATCTTTGAAAGAGATACTAATTTCAATATGTAAACGTGGGGATCTGGACGAGAAAAAGTTCTGGACTGTCAGGGTTCTGTCAGGTATATATCAGCATGTACAAGAGGAGAAAATGAACCTTCAACAACTTGCCTTAGATCTTATAAGATGATGAGTTTTGGCCATCTCAAAAGCCTGAAGTGATGGCACTTCTGAGAAAGAACAGACTATACACCAACAAACTTCAAGTTATTATCTCCGGATATTTAACTAATTTTCTTGAACTTGAAGTAAAGTGATGTTAATTTATTTTGTTGACGCACTAAATTGTAAAATTATACAAAAGATTGTGCGACTTGGGCCATGCCTTAAACTGACAATTGCATTGTCTTCATTGTCAGTCGTAACACAAGGCTGTCCAGGGTAAAAGAAATACTAATGCATCGAATCAAATCAGGATTTGTTTTACTTATCAATATCTTTAACCAGGACAGGCCTAAGTTTGACCACAGGGCAATCTGTAATAACAATACAGTGTTCCTTCACTCCACACCCATTAGTAGCTACAGTATGCCAACAAACAGGAACACTTACTTGTGGAGTTTTTTTTCACCTGTAGGAATTTATAAGAATATAATATAAAATTATAATCCAATTCAACTTAAGCAACAAGGCAACCGTATTTATTATCTGTGACACTTGGTAAATAAAAAGTGAGAAAAACAAAACTTATCCTAAAGAGAAAGTAATGCTCTTTTTGACTGTGTATGTTCCTTAATTGCTTGAATTGTCTATCACTTTCAGTATGACTGAAACTGCAATCCAACAAATAATTCAAACTTATCCTAAAAAAAAGAGAATTATAAAACATGATCTCAAACTCAAACTTTCAAAGACACTTCAGAATGAATATTTGAAGGAGGTTAGATAACAAGTTCAGCATAACATACGTAATTTCAACTGGCTGCATCCTACATAGCTTGTTTGTTTGTTTGATTGGGGTTTAACATTGTACTTAACGACAAGGGTATTTCACTTATATGACGACATGCCAGCCCCATGCATGAAGGAAATCACCCTCGACACCACTGGCAACAAACAAAGACAGGACGGGGACAAATACAGAACGACAACAACAGGACGCAATACAGACACCACAAACAGATCAGCATCCTGTTCCCCTTTAGCTCTGAGAGCACCAGGGCAACATGAAGCTCCCCCCAACAGCCTGTACATCGTACATAGCAGATAGTCACGCATGTACAATATTACCACCTTCTTCGGCTTGTCACACAATAACTTGGGACTAAGAAGACACAAGATTTTTAGGAGACAATGCTAATCAAGAGACGTTTTAGACACTGGCTACCAAGTTGGCTGTAATATGGTGCCAGGGTCATAGAAACGAAAACAGATGACAACATACATAACATTTACATTGTCCTGATTAATAAATAAATGCTAAAAGGGTTGATTTTAAAAACAATTTAATCATTTCTTTGATATATATTCATTTTATTTATTTCTCAGACGTGTTTATATCTTTCCTTCCCTAAGCTTTTGTTGGTATAAAAACTTGGAATCCCTAACAGATGGATGCGAAGAGAAATTTGCAGGAATTTAAGTGGAGGTTTTACTCACAGCTTGCACTGTATACATTCTGACAGGTCTAACAAATACCATTAACAGAGCCACCCATCTCTCAAAGAAATGGCAGTCCACTCAACAAAACAAAAAAAATCTCTAAATTATATGTTAGACCTACCTCTTTGCTTATCCTCCCCAAGATGCAATGTACCAAGCTCTCAGACTTTAGCTGTAAAACAAGCTTCAGGCAAGCTGTAATATAAATGCACATGTTAGCTGTTTACCTTTCACAAGTACAATGGTAAGCAAAGTTCTATTTTAGGAACTCTAAATTAATATTAATACTGTTAACTTGACCATTGTTACATCATCAAAACTTATCTGTCAAAACAAACACTATAGTGTTATTGTTTAGTGATAATTTCTTGGTTCATAAAGACCTGTGTTTGTGTGTGTGAACAAAAATCTGTCTTAAATTTAAAAAAAGAACCAAGGAAAAGTGGATATTATTTAATGTGCAAATCAGTATGAATTTCGTGTTCTCTTTGAATGTAGATCAAGGGGTAGCCGTGTTAGTCTGCTATAATAAGAATAATAACACAAGGTGGCACCTTTAAGGCTAACTTTGTTTATTGGATACGAGCTTTCGCAGATAGTG
>JARFOD010103940.1:0-10614 GCA_031763545.1 Mopalia muscosa
AACCCTGCCCAAATTTGGAAATTTCCGCCAAGGATATGTAAACTAAGAATGATGAGCTAAAGGTCAACCATGTATTGGGCAAGCGTTATTATCATACTTTTAAAAACAATGAAACAGAAAGTTGGTGAGTTTGACAAGATTTTTCACTTCAGTAGCTCTTCGTGTCGATCATTCGTAGATAGTCTAACTTTTTGACAGTAAGTGTATGTGCAGTGAGTAAAGGTGAGACGTCTGATAGAACTTTCAAGATATCAACATTGGATACATATTAGGGCTGTAATGCTTACAAGGGGAATGTTCGAATTATTAAAAGGAGCAAATATATAAGCCTAATGTGATCATGTTCGGGCTACTAAGTCGACCGTACGTTTTTTGATGCTGTAGTCGTACAGTTGACTAATTATCAAGCAATAAACTACATAATAAGATTCAGAAACAGTTTATACATGCAGTATGGCATGTATTTGGGTACATTTCATCGATATTTCGGTATCTTTCGGTAATTCATTGGACAGCATGTGACAGATGCCTGGATCTAATGTTGATGTGGTAAGCTTACACATCAACATTTACTGGGCTTGTAGCCGTTATGACTGGATCCAGGTATCATCAATGCAGTCTCACGCTTAACTGACGATACAGCTGTCTTCTATAGGCCGCCGTAGCACATGAAAAGTGTCATGTGACGCATTTCAGTTTGTTGATTGGCCATGATTGGGTAGATTTGTCAACATGACTGAATGTCAATGTTAACGAATCCCCTCAGATTCGGCCAGATTAATTGGATGACACCGCCTATAGACAACGGAAGAAGGTAAGATTTGCCTAACAGACACTATTCACATCAGCCAACAGGTGACAGTTTTTGTTCATTCGAAAACACCAGCTTTGTCAGGTTTTTTCGACCAAAACTGACCCATGCTGGAGTCATTACTCGTCTAGTTATGACTGATAGTACTAGTATACCGTATACGTTAGTGTAAGCTTATAGGCCTATTTGCCAAGTGAGATTAGGGCAAGCATTAGGCCTGCAATGACGATACCTGAATCTAGCAAACATTGAGTTTCCTTGATTTCTTACCTCCACCAAACAAAACCTGACGTTTGAAGAAATATTCCACTTCAGCATTGTAATGTTCTGTATAGGAACCTAATCGACTGCCAGTACTTCGAGATTCTGTCCAGTGAACTTTTGCGACACCTCTCATGAAAATTCGAAGGGATCTCATCTTCATATCGCCTTTTAATTCGACAATCACTTGTCCGCTCACCCTCTCCCCAGGGTGGAACACGGACTTGTTGTCTATCAAAACAATTTCGAAACATTTCAGCTTGCCCATTATGTCAAGGGCAAAGCGTACTGTTTGATTTGTAGAAGAAAATAGGTTCTTTTTGTGTTAACATGCCTCCGGCAATCAATATGTCTTTATCGAAAGATGGAATTTTAGCGATTTCTTTCACAAATCTGTCAAAATTTCCCGAAAAATTTTCCCGGAAGTACATCGAAAATCCATGTCCGCATTAAATAAATATGATAATGTGCTACTTGTATATCCATCCTGCCTCAACTAAATAAATATTGTTTTTATAACAGTTGATTTTAAAACTGATATATATTCAATTAAATTTAGACTAATCAAAAAGTGAGGTTTATTGAGCCCGTATTTGTCGTCTGCTAACACTCCACTCCACAGATTACAAACAGCTGCAGAAGCGAGAGGTTGTGATGTGGAAATCCTGGCTAACAAGAAGAATGTCGGTCGTCTTTTTAGGATCAGTTTTGCTGGTTTTGTTAAAATCTACAATTGGGTTATCGCAAGAACAAGTTGTTGGTCCAGTTGTTACAAATAAGGTAAGTTTAATTAACTTCAAGATGTTTTGCTGTGGGGAGTTTTGGCGAAATGCTGGAGGGACTTTCTTCGGGGGTGTACACGTCACCAAGACGAGGTACAGCTCATGTACTACGACCAAGCACCATCTGAGAAACAAAGGGGGCCTTGGTCGTTATATAATACTGTTCTAAGTTCATCTTGTAATCCCTGGCTAGTGGCTACATATATATACCAATTACTTTTTTGGGTAATAATCACATTCACATTAAAATTATTCGTTTATTCAAAGTTAAAACATATTATACTAAAGCATAATTAATTGCAATGTGGAGTATATTAATTAGTCTGGAAAATAGGCGGGGTTTTTAGATGTTGCCCTTCAGTAAAAATTCTTGGTTTTGGTTTTGCAGTGTACAAGTAAAAGCTCAGGGATCTATACAAGACAAATATAAGATATGCCCAGTTAATCATGTATTTTAAATTAAAATTAAGCTATAATTAAATATTTTCACTTGAGAAGGTAAATTGAGTTAATTATTTTTGCAATGTTTAGCCCCCTGGCTAAGGGCAGTTTATTTGAAGAGAAGCAATGCTGTCTTAACTCATCACTGGAGGAAAATTAACTTTCCAACATTATGGAAAAGCTTCAGTTCACATCTTAGTTAAATACCATTAAGAACGTCATAAAACACCAATCAATCAATTTTGCGATGTTTAGAAGTAAATTTGTATCTTTGTACATGGGGATGCAATTATTATCAAAGAATTAAGTTTATGAAAAATTATGTAAAAACAGTTAAACCAAACTTGAACGGTGCTATTAAAAAAGGCTGCTATCCTTGCTATTTCACATCATCAGGCCATAGGGATACCTTGTTTCTTTGTTTCCACCTTCCACTCTTTACTGTTTGCTTCAGCCAGCTGGTGACCAAAAAGGCAACAGGATTTTTTATAGAATTTTTTTTTTTCCATCAACTCCATTTGATATCGCCTTAGGAGCACAAAATGCTATAATACTCAATTTTACTAACTTTTCATTTTCAATTAAATAAAACCAACATGTTGGTGGATACGACACTGGATGAAGTGAGGAAATCTCTGGGTCATTTACTGTAAATTCTGAATTTTATAGCTCGCCAGTGGCCAAATGGACCAAAAACTCAATTTTATCTAACAAAACTGAATATCAAATTTAAGAAAACTCAATTTGCCATTATTTTTCATTGGGGTATTTCCGATAAAAAAATGAGTGACCTAAGGCCATCCAAAATAATATATTTGTTTCCCGTAACAAGAATATAAAAAAGTGGGTAGGTAGGTAGGTAGGCATTATTATTTTAATTTTTTAAATGTTTTTAACTTATAACATAAATGAGCCATTTGAATATCTGAATAAAACAATTCATATGTTGTAATTTTAGGCTTTGCTGTAGGCAAATTTAATGGCTGGGTATTCAATTTTCATTTAAAAAAACTACCTAACCCATGCTTTTTGGGTGAAGAAGTTTTTCTTTTTCTAATTCATGAAAAGTAGTTCCCCATTTTCTTTAAAAAGTTAGAGAAAAAAAAAGAAAAAATTCGGACGTTAAATTTTTTTTTTTTGCCTTGAATTGTTTGGGTAGGTATGGTTACGGGAAACAAATAACTTATTATGGACAGCCTAAGTAATTTCAAAGTCAAAATATCAACCAACTCTCAAATTAGAATATTAAAATATTATTAAACAATACAAAACATCTTTTTAAAAAAAGGATTTTGGAAAGATGAAATTATGATATGTTCTATGTACTGTTTATGTATTGGATGTTAAAAAGGGGATACTTTCTGCCTTGGTTCTAGCCTCAACGGCCCTCTGGCTATTAAGGACAATTTGTTTGAAGAGTAGCAATGCTGTCTTTACTTAGCACTGGTGGAAGATTAACTTTCCAACATTATGAAAAGATTTCACGTGTTGGTTGTGCTAGTGTCAATTATTGTTTGGAAAAAAAAAGCGCGGCATAAGACATCAATCAATCAATCAATCTAACAGGAGTGTGGGCTTATATATGTTTGCCTTTGTTTAATAATTTCGGATGAATTTGATGATTATCTGGCTAATACATAGCCAGAATGCTGCCTGTTACGCAATTGTGACAGATTTCACTTTGTTGAACATGGACGGCTTCACAGCTCATATTTAATCTTTTCTTTGTGAATAATGTGTATGTATTTACATTAATATTAAAAAAAAATTAACACCTTTTAAGATGTGAGGGTTGATAGATTTTAAGGAAAGCGTGACACTTTATTTTAAAAATGCAACATTTAATCTGAAAAAAGTTAATAAATAATATTATTTTGAATCATTGAACGTTCGTGCACACAGCAAAGCTGGATACTTACCTATGATTCCCAGTCATATCGGCCTGTTTTACACATTGGAGTCACTTGACATATTATGTAACAGGTGAGGATGCATGCCACTGGACACTGTTGCACTACACTTTATGTCTAAGAGGAATTTATTCTATGGTTATTTTGGTAAAAAAAAAATTTGTGTAAACTCTTTAAGATTAACTACTATAGGAATGAACTTTGCCTTTTGTCAATTTTTATGATTCTTAAGAATGATGATTAGATGTCCCCTCCTATATTTAATAAGCTTATAGGACAGATTTTGTAGCCTTTGGTCCTGAATTTTATTATTTTGACTGTTTTGTGTAGTTTTACCCTAAATAATTTTTCATTAAATTTTAATTACTTTGTAGGTTTTCTTTGATATGGCTATTGGAGGTGAGCCAATTGGAAGAGTTGTTGTGGGGCTGTTTGGGGAAATTCTCCCCAAAACAGTGAAGAACTTTGTCACGTTGGCGGACGGCAAATTTGTAAGTATTCATTGTTTCATTAGTAAATCAAGTTCAACACTGACAGGATAAGACAATTAAGCAAATATACTTTTTGTTCTAAGGGAAAGGTTACACATTTGGTTAAGCTGAATTCTTGTTTTCATGTTATGACAATGTATCTCAAATGTTGTTATAGCATGTGAAACTGCCAAATAAGTCCACCACAGCATCTAGAATTTTTTAAGATCAATAAATAATTTGCCTGTCATCTGATATGCTTGGCTATACATTTGATTAAAAATTATGTAACTTTATAAAATTGTACGATTTTCAGGAAAAAGACGGGACAACTTATTCATACAAAGGAGCCATTTTCCATCGTATAATCAGAGGCTTTGTTGTTCAAGGAGGTGATTTGACCAGACAGGATGGAACTGGAGGTAATTTGTGTTTTTACTCTCAAAGTCACACAAGGATAAAATATACAGCTTTTTATCAAAACAGTTATCAAGCCTACTAAACACAGCAGTCTAGATTTGTGTCATGTAAGACTTTACTGCAAGCTGACAGGTTCATACCAAGGAATTTTTATGTGTTGAGTCTCTTTATCTCTTTAAGAATTGATGATCGTTTGAACAAACTTCATATGTACATGCATCATCTGATAATAATATTCATCTCTTTTAGTTAAAGTAAATTACATGCCCAGCTAGAATATTATAATAAACACACTCCTGTATAGTCAGGGGCAGCTTGTTTGGAGTGTAACAACGATGTCTTTACTCAGCACTGGAGTAAGATTAACTTCCCCACTGAGAGGAAAATTTTACATTCTATGGTTATGCTAGTGTCAATATCGTTAGAATACACCAACTTTTTTATAAGCAAAATAAATGCTAAACAAGCATGACAGGAAACACCAGTCAATCAATCATTAAATACAGAAAGCTTATTTAACTGTAACTATTTGTTTTCTCTATCCTTTAGGTATAAGTATTTATGGTCGTTATTTTCCGGATGAAAACTTTAAAGTGGAGCACTATGGAGCTGGTTTCCTGAATATGGCCAATGCTGGGCCCGACACCAATACGTCACAGTTCTGTTTTATGCTCAGCAAAGCAGACTGGCTCAATGGAAAACACATGGTCTTTGGAAAAGTTTTAGAAGGAATGGTGGGTACATTTCCATCCTTGGCAGTTTCTGTTCTTATTGAATTTGTATTTTATAGGCAGACAATTGTTCATTTTCAGTTTGCACAAATAAAAATACTTTCTGTTTCGGCCTACTGTAAAATATAGATGTTGCTGCAGTTTGTATTATTGTACATTTGTCCATTCTATCCTTCACCACCCACCCCTCCATCTTACACCCAAATACAAATTTATGTATAAAAAAATATTATTTTTTTTTCTGTTAGAAAAGACCACATGAATCATGTAGCTGTTTTTATCTTTCAGAGTGTGGTTAGAAGAATGGAGAATGTTACTACTGGGAAAGGTGACAGACCGACGGTGGATGTTACCGTAACAGACTGTGGATCTATGCCTTTAGAGAGACATTTCGCTGTTTCTACAGATCCTGTTGTAGAAGTCTAGAAATATAGTTTTAACCAAATGGTGACTGTACAAAACGAATTACTAAAACCACCAAATTAGTCATCTATCATGTGTGATATCCGGGGTTGTTTTAAAAGATTCTCAGGAATTTGGTGAAAACTGTGAAATTATTCTGTTGAGCTGGGAGGCTTCAATTGTTACCATCACTTGTAATATCATTGTGTGAACAAAGTTATTGTGCCAAATGTATTTGAAGGTATTATATCAATAATTTAATTTTGGTGGTACTACACATTTTGGTAGTTCACAAATATTATACACATAGTTTTATTAGAATATATTATGAATCTCTGACAACTGGAATAACAAATTTACATTTTATATGTAGTTACCTTTTATAATATAAACTCTTTCGCTTTTTGTTTTTTTCATAAAGTCAAAAGTAAATGTATAAGCTAACTTTAAAATCATAATTTTTAAGGTAGAGTAACATGTCTTTTAAATGGTACATTTTTTTTCTCTCGATGTAGGCAAAACTTTTGGCAAACAAATATATATTGTTGTTAACCAACGAAATTATAACTATTGTGATATATTTTTAATATCTAAAATATATTTTTACAAACTTTCACATCTTAATAAACAGTGATTCACTTGCAAGATGCAAATACCCAATACAGTTATACAAATGCTGGAAGTTAAGATCAAAAGCTGTTAATAAATCAAGAAAAAAATCCCTCACTATCTCATTATTTGACACAAGGGTATTTAACATTTCCTTTTTATTGCTGACTAAATAACGGTTAAAGTTCATGAGGTATGATCCAATTAGCTAAATATATAAATACATATATAATTTTTTTAGCCATTTTGACTACCCTTAACTTCTAGCAGTTGGGACACTCCACGGAAATAACATGAACGACCATTGTGGTAAAGCCTATTTCTCTGTCCTAATTTCTAGAAGTTAAAGGGTATGTACATTATAATGTTGATTTATAGATAGGTCAGTGATCCATACAGGGGAATGTAAATATCAATGATTGAAATTTGTGACCTACTGAAGCCATAGTGTTGGGAAATGTGCAATTCCAATTGTTTAATCATATTGGATATTTGATCCACTTTCAATGCCATCCAAGAAACTCAAACGAATTTTGGCCATCAGCCACTTTATTTTGCCAAAGTGCGGAATGTTTTGTAAGAAGGTTTTACAAAATTATTGCTACTATATACACATTATTGTACATACATTTATGGTTTTCAACTTGAATATATGTCTAAACAATAAAGAAAATTTGAAGATGTACAAAAAAAAACAAGACTTTGTTTTCGTTTTTCTGAGCGTAAAATATCATATGATTGTCAGTTAGCTCCCTTGGTGATAATTTCAGAGATTTTTGAGTGCACTCCATTAGTAAGCCATATTATGTAGTTGGCAGAAAAATTTGTTTCCACAGGTTAATCCAGTTTATAATTCCAGTATTCAATCATCCCTTTAATTAGTGATGGGTATATCTTTACTGGGACCTGGGGAATAGTTGTTGGTACAAGAATGTTGTTCGCTGACAATCTATATCTGTCGTGGCTTTAAGGAAAATCAACTGATTGTAGGTCCGAGATTTTTTTTCTGTTAATATTAGAAAATACACAAACTGACAGGAATGCTTTACATGATGGCTGCCAAGAAATGTTTGTGTTTTTTTTTTTTTTTGAAGCTGACATAACGGCGATGGTAGGCGAATTCTCCAAATTTCAAATGTAACGATATGGGGTCATCAAGACTTTTTCGACAATGAAGTTTTCAATGGAGCCTGTGAAACCCCATCCCAATTGTCCATGCCACCGTGGTTTGTAGGCCTACTGAGAGACCGCGGTACCCTGGTTAGAACATCATTTGTCAGTGAACGAGAAATACGAGACGACCTGTTCTAATAGGAACCCACTATAGATAGTTCCAATATTTGGCCATTTAGAATGCTTTTCCTTCAATTACTTAAAATAGAGGACGATAAAATAACATATACACAAGTTAGAAATTGTTATCACTTTAAGGTTTTGAAATTTACCGATGGTCTTTTGCATTAATGCATATCTTGAAGCTTGGAAATACACATTCTGTTTTTAATAGCAAGAAAATCGTATAAACAGCGCTGTCGGGATAGTGTCGATAGTGTTGTTTTTTAAACTATAACCAGCTGTAGCCTACGACTATATGGCCTGCTTTACAAATCAGATCATTTTTGACCCCTATATGCTTATTATTTCTGTACAAAAATAAGTTTCACTAAAACGCTCTCATCAAATTTACAATTTGGACTGTATTTCTAGTTCAAAGCAGTTATAACTTCAGAACATCTTTGCCAATTTTTTTATACCCGTTTTATAACGATTTTAGCGACTTGTGTCATTATATGTCACAATTAACATATTATATCTGACAGGAAATGATCAGTGCACAAACATCTGGGTGAGTTTAGGTTGTTTCCCGTCGTTAACATTGACATAATGGAACTATATATCGCAATGTGACCTCTAAACGAACTGGTAGGATGTTGTTGGTTTACCACAGATTTAAAAAGTAATGACTTTTCTTTGTTACAATATGTCTGAAATATGGCATGTTATTTACAAACCCTGAGATATTTTCGGAGTTTCTCAAACTAATGAATTGTTCAGACATATAGGTTGAAGAGGAATAACCCTTTGATTGACACTATTGACTGAAGTTGTCTCCCTTAATTTACGGATTACTGTATACGGTATCACTATCTGGTATATTAGATAAATATAGTAAAATACGTGCACCAACCGGAAGATCGAGGCCGAGGTTATTAGCTGACAGGAAAAACATATACCGACAGCATGGATTTAATATTCGACATGCTTTTTTTGTTTAATTTAGGTTTTCCTTGACATAGCTATAGGAGGGGAAGCAATCGGAACAGTTGTTGTGGGGTTGTTTGGAGAAATCGTTCCGAAAACAGTCAAAAACTTTGTGGCATTGGCGGAAGGAAACTTTGTGAGTATCAAAGCGACTATAGTATATATTGTACAGGGTTCGCAGCTGTGTAAGCCCCTCGGACTACTGGTCATCTTTCGATAGTTGCCATATCATCTGTAGATTCGTGACCCTGTAAATCACAAGTAAACAAGGGACTCCAGCAATCGCGTGGGTGGTTTAAAGGAATTTTATTCCTGGCTGTCTACCGCATTTAAGTAAAACAGAATAAGAAGTGGACAATCCGTCGTCATAAAAGCGAAATATCCTTGAGTACTACATAAAACCCGAATCAAATATACATATAGATTAGGTCTATACTGAGCTATATATATTGGCCGATGCATTATCTCATTAAGACAGAACAAACTGAATTCAACATTTTAAACTTTTTTTATTGGACTAAATTCATTATTTTGCATAAACCCGACAACGACAGTGAGTACAGACGGACCGGGACCATGCATGGACCTCAATCAAACCGAAACTGACGGCTTTGTTGATTGGCAGGGAAGGGAACATTCTCTGATTGTTAAAGAGTTTCAGACATTGGTTGAGATAGTTATCACTTTACATATCAGACCATATATTTTTTTTCACCAGATCATATTTATGCCAATTAATGAGTGATTAGAACATTTGATATACTTACCCTAAATCACCTCAAAATCGTCCATTAAATCACTATTTTGGAAAGTGTTTAAAGGGACTAGGGAATTGTGTTTGAGAGGCGGAAGAGGAATTTTTCATTGTTTAAAACTTTTTAAAGGGACTTAGGAATTGTGTCTGAGAGTCGGGAGATGAATTTTTCAGTGTTAGAAAGCCTAAACGTTTGTCAGGAAACACAACTTGTCCGATTTATCATGGAAGAAATTTTAGGGGATTTAGTGTATCAAGTAATAATAAAAAAATTCATGCCTGAAACCAGTAATTTGTGTGAACAAAAAAGAATAAAAAAATAAAAAATCAGTTATTTTTTCGTAAAACTTATAATAAATATAAAATATAACAAAAAAAGAATAATATAAACTTTACAACTGCTTCTAAAAGTGATAAAGAGAAAAAAACGTGTGACAGTGAAATTCCTGAATTGTTTGAAGCGAATTTATGCTGACCATTATATGGGGTTTTTTTTTCAGAAGAAAAATGAAAAAGTTTATTCATACAAGGGATCTATTTTCCACCGTCTTGTAAAGGGGTTTGTTATCCAAGGAGGAGATATAACACAACGGGATGGATATGGAGGTTTGCTAATTAAACTAGAAATCTTATTCGTCAATAGAACTAAACAAAAGTTAACGCTAATGTCCACGTACAAAAAACAAAACTAAAAACAAACAAACTAATTTTAAGTTGTGGTCTCGGAATTAGTCATGTCTCTTCTGACCCCCACTCCCTCC